>VXAX01002066.1:848849-911446 GCA_013399835.1 Leptocoma aspasia
AATATATTAATAAAGAAGCCAATTTTTACATTTCTTGTGAGTCTTAGTTGTTAAATCAAGGGGAAAATTTGCCAGAATACCTCTGTACTTGTTTTCTCTCAAACCATCAACATTAAAAGCATTTTCAAAAAGTATTCCCTTCTCAGTTACATCCTCAGAGAGTGCTTGATATACAGTAAAGGGACATGGTAGGATTTTTGATTACCTGAACAGATGATGTAATGATGATTGGAGGCATGGAATTAAAATATTTTTATTTAGTTCCTAGCTACTGCATATGTATGCAGTTTGTTTAGGGCCTGATTTTGCCTTCTGTATACCTTCTTTTTTTTTTTTTTTTGGATGATGAATAACTTTTATCTCAGGTTATGAGAAAATGAAATACATTTTTTGTCAGTTTTATGGATATTGTGTATACAATGTTTTACTGTATTTTAACAAATGGAAGTGAGAGAGGTAGGAGAAAAGCTCACAAATTATATTAATGCAGTGGCTTAAATGCAATATTAAAATTCAGTGATGGAGCAAGTGACTACAAGAGAAAATAATGAAGCAGAAAATATATAAATTGCAATATGGAGCCAAGTTCTATAATCAATACAATAGGTTCCATGGTATATGTTGGCTTCTTTTAGACTATTTTCTTTTTTGTTCACAAGTTAAATTGTAATTTGAGTTTTGAGCTGTAATACATTCTGAAGATACGAGTTCTTGTGTAAAACAAAGCTGTTACTTTGGTGTGTATTAAATAGTATTGTCTTTAACCTTTAGGATTAACCTTTTCTTTAATCTTCAGGACTGTTAAATGTTGCTGGTTAGTGATGTAGCCCCTCAAGGTCTTTGTATTGAGTCATGTTGTGCAATTAAACTGCTTTCTTTTCCAAAACTGTCAGTTTAGACCTGATTTAAACATCATGTGAAGATTGATGTATTGAAAGGAAGCTAACTTTAGTTCAGATTGGGTTTTGCATCTAGCTGTAAGAGAATGACAGAACCAAAATATTTTGGGAGGTTCACAGCTGTTTAACAGTTTACTGTAAAAAGTATTTTTAAATAATAACTTCAATTTACAATACTAAATACTTCGGAGGATTTTTAATTACATTTGTTTAATTAGGTGTTTTTTCTCTGTGGGCTTTAGCTGCTGAGGATTATCCTTCGTGACTAAAGCGGAAGGAAAATGAGATCCCACAAAAGTTGAAGACTTTTGTTCTCAGAACTAAAAGAAGAGAACAAAGATGTAGTGCATAGAGGTTTTTCACAAATACATCCCTGTACTTTTGCTGTTAGTTTTGATAAAAATTCCCCTCTTCAAATAAAATTGATCCTTCCTTTGCGATCTTACTGAAATGGCAGGAATACTTAAGAAATATGCTGGACTAGGAATAATTTTTTTTCTGTAATCGTAGTTTTTACTACCATGAGGAGTGTTTTTCCACTCATTAGGAGTGTAGCATTTACTGGAATATGTGTATCTGATTGCATTTCATGCAGTGTGTATTCCTGATTTTACCAATGTGATACTTTTTTAATGTTTAGGGTTTTTTAGTGTTGGAACTTAGTGAGTCATCTCCATCACCTTTATTCATGACTCAAGTCAGGAAGCAGCAAATTGCCTTTATCTCCTCTAGCCTTCTTAGTGTGTTTTTTGAAAGATTGAGTCCTGGTGACAGCAATTAAACCTAATGAAAATTCTTGTCATTAGGATTCCTATTTAAAAACAGGCCTCTACGGTTTACTGCATGCTTTGCTTTATAGCTACATTTAATTTAGTTGTTATCTAGTTTAATATATTTGTGTAGGTTTGTGTGAAGTAAGAGAGTATATATTTTTTAGACTCTTGGTTAAGCGCTATCACTCCGTTCATAGAGTTTTGAATTGTTTAGGCTAGAAGACATTTCTGAAATCATCTAGTATGATGCCCAGCTCAGAGTAGGGATCAGCTCTGAATTTAGACTTTAGTGCTCAAGAACAAATATAAATCTTGGATTTTGAAGGATCAATATTTTTCATTTAAAATTACTTACTGCTATTGTATATTAACTATGTGGGGATATTGTAACTTTTGGATCTTACATAGAGATCTTAATTGAAGAACAAACTGAAGAGGGAAGGGTGACAAGAAGGGGTGGACGGAAGGAGAAGCCTTTTATTACTTCAACTTCTTACTGCCACTTAACTTCCAGTGTACTTGTCATTGGAAGGAAATAGTGGACTATTCTGAGGAAAAGATAAATAACCCATAATCAAAAGTATCCCCCAAATTCTAGTTTTGATTGCTAACTAGCAGCTTTAATAACTTGTGTGATTTATGTTATTAAAATGTAAGTGTCTTTCAGTAAGTTACAGTTTAAGTAAGGTTTAAGGGCCTTATGCCTCATTAAGAGGTCTTTGGAAACGATTTTTCTTTTCTAGAAGGAACTTAATGAAATAAACCACACTAGAAGGGAGTAATGAATTCTGGTAAGAGGTACAGAAATGTCATATCTGTTTTGACAAATATTAGAGAATATGTTAGAGAATAAAATTCAGTTTTCATGTTAATGAAAACAAGTGAGAATCAACAGCACTGTTAATTACATTTTGCCGTACACACACAACCTAGATAAAGTGCTAATTAAATTATTAATTTCCAAGTTTATGGGGAAACTGTTCTTTTCTTGCTGAGGCATTTTTGGATGCCATGTCTTAGCATTATTGTGGGTACTATACTATGAAAGGTAAGTAAATAGTCGCATGTTCTTCTGGCTACAAACTGTTGAAAACTGTATGGTCTGCCATCATAACATTTCTGAGATATCTTGCTTTTTTGCTGTTCTGAAATTTTCCATGCCATATTTTGTTCATACCCTAATTTTTGACAGCTTTGTTACCATGAATATTGCATCACTTGGAGACAAGATTAATTTTTGCTGGGCTGCTGCAATTGCAAGGCCTATTTTTAAGGAAAAAAAGTAGCACTGATTGTCAGTTTAAAAAGTCAGATTTATGACTATTTGTATTTTAACTTGCAGTGTGACCTGTATCAATTCTTAGGTGTTTTTCAAAATATCTAGTTTCATGGTTTTGTAGAACAAATTTAAAAATAGTGTAATATATTTAACAAACTCAGAAGAATCATTTTGGCTGTTCTCTGTATATTTAGACTGCTGTATCAGTGGTGATAAGAGGTGTAAGAACATAGCACATGATACACCTCAAATACTTTGGAAAACTGGTTTCAAGTACCTGGTAAAGAGGGGAGAATCCATGCTATATTAAATGTAAAATACATATTTCGAAAACTGAGTGTATTCAATATTTTGGTGTAGATCTACTTTTTACATTTGACATTAAAATTAGTTGGCATCGTGAGAAATATTATATTTAATACTTTTGTCTAAAGTAATTAGTAAGTATAATCCTATAGTTGCCATCATAGCAGTTTTTCTAAAAGATTACTCAGATGAATTGGACTTTTTTGAAGGTTGTCTGCATTAGTGAGTTCTGAAGTATTTTACAAGAATCCTGACAACAAATGATTTTGAAAGGTTTGAGTTGTGTGAACAGTGTTTTTACAATAGGACATTTTTTGTTAGCTGACTTTGTCTTTTTGATAATGTTTTTTTCTGTTCTTCACAAAGTTTAACTTACACTTTCCTGCACATTCTTTGTCTTACTTTTCTCCCTGTAATGGCATTTCATCCATTTTTCTTGTTCTCTTCCTGTTAAGATAGTTTTCCCAGGTATAGGTGACTTCAGAGGGTCTTAATCAACCCACATGTTTCTTTCTTAAGAGTTTAGCCCTGTCCTCATGCTGCTCAGTTTTAACTCCCTGTTATGGGTAGTTATGGGTGGCTTTGGGGAAGGGGCTGAAGCAGCCTGCTACTGAACAGAAGAATGGGAAGTCATATAGTGAGGAAAAGAAGCTCTGAGAAGGTAACACTATCATTGTTAAGCTCTGCAAAAGGCTTGAGTATCTGAAAATGAACCTCTCTGTTCCAGCTCTGGTGGGCTGGAAATTACCAACCAGCAGTTGTTCAGCTATTGTGTCAAACTGCCTGTTGGTGTTCCTTTCTGTTGTATTTTGGGCAAAACCCATGGACTAGTTGCCCTAACTTACCTGTAGTAATGTGTTTATGCTTACGTAGTAAAGACCTGTCTAGGACCTGGTTTGTTTGTGACAGGACTGAATTTTTGTTACTACCCAGGACTCTTCCAGATAAAATTTTTGAATACATCAAACATTTAGTGACCTAAATGATATATACTGCTGGTTAACATTTGAAATTGAGTATTTTCTCTGACAGAAAGTGTAAAGTTGCTGATTCTGTGTCACAAGTATGGAAGAACTTTTCTTGTGTTGAAAAGTCAAGGGAACGTGATATGTTTTGTACATGCAACAGTAGGAATAATTATAAGCAGCCGCAGCAGTATCTTAATCTTGCAGATGTGTTGGTAAAGTAATAAGCAGCAGAGACCTTAAGGCACATTTATGGGTCTTGATTCTATACCTGAAATGGTTTTTATCCTGTAATAATTCAACACTGAAGTTGAAGCTTAAAAAATGGCAAATAATTACTTAGTAGTTTTTCTTATGAGTGTTAAACTAGACTAAACAAAAGTAGGTTCTACCTATCTTTGCTGTACTCCAGTTAACTGAAGACTGGCAGCATTTCAAGACAGGGAAAAAATTGTTGATTGCTAGGATGAAGACTAGTGCGTTTTTTAAAGAAAGTGTACATCAGAGCTTGCATACAGTTCTGTCCTTTACAAAGAAAACAAGTTAAGTTTTAGTAACTAGTGCAGCTTTACAGCTCTGTACTTAACATCCTTATCTAGCCAGTATTGTACTTGGCCTTGCCTTACAGCACTCGTCACATCAAAAATACAAATACCAGCCAACTTGCAGTTGAACCTGAGATTAATCAAGTAAGGTTTGTGCCTACTGTAAAGTCTGGTGCTTTGCTTTGCAGTGAAAAAGTTTCTCACAACTGTTCATGGCGTGTCCAGTTTTCAAGCATATAGGTGTGCAGGTGTGCACACAATCTGACTAGTGTAATCTGATAGCCACGGTTCCCCTATCCTTTTGGGCTAGGGACTGACAGTAGGGATGATACGCCACTTTCCCTTCTGCTTCCTGATGTCAAGACTGAGGTGTACAAGCAGACTAAGAATCGAAATGGTTGTATGCTGATTTGGGACTAACTCGTGTGAGTTTATGGGTATGGTGGATCCCCGTGGGGCTGCTGATTTTACTTGAAGTGTCAACTGGTGTTACTGTGAATGGTCTGTCAGAGTTGCTGCATGTTCTCTAATAAATTTTTAACATGGGTTTTAGGGTCAGAAGAAGAGATCCTCCTTAGTGATCCATCAATCACTTTTTTGGCTGGGCTTTAAAACCTGCCTATGTCTTTTACTTACCAGACCACATTAAGCCATGTTCTTTTGAAAATAGTATGTACTCTTCTTATGTTAAGGACTTTTTCTAGGTTAATACGAGTTACTACAAACCAAGTTGTTGACTTGAGAGCTTTTTATCATATATCTCATGGCAATTTCCTATAGCAGGATATTTTTATAAAACTGTTGGTTCTGCCAAATAGTGGTGTCTGCTGCTTCAAGTGGCTGAAGGTAGAAGACTCATGTTTGGCATCCCAAATATGATTGACCAAACCAGACTTTTGTGAACCTGTGCAAATACTATGAATGTATTTTGATTTATTAATATTTCCACGTAAAAGTTGCTTATAGACTGATTTAGTTGCTTAGTATGTGGATTTCTTTTCAAAGTGCATCTGAACTTAGGGTCTTAAATCATAAGTGGAATGGTTTTTCAGAATGAGGCAAATTTTTTTGAATTTTCTTATTCTCAGCATATGTGTGTGTTTATTTACTCAAGAGCAGAATACTTGTTAACATTCCTGTAGAAAATCAAGGAGAATTTTTTTTATAAATTTCATTAGGTTTTGTTTTGAACTGTGAATTTGTTTCTATTTATTCTTTTTGATGTAAATAGTAATCCTAAAATCCCTTGGAGTTGTCTCTGATAAGAAGAGTATTTTGCTTTCCCATAAGCGGTGAATTTTTTGCCACTCTGGGTACTATCTTTGAGTATTGTTTCCCAGCAGGCTGGGGTTCGTGTTTAGTAATATCAGAAATCTTTTGCCATTGGGTGACTGAGCATCAATTGAATGTGGATCAATTTGATGTGGTATTTGTCTGTGCATGTTACAGTTCCTGGTGATACTACAGTTTTATGCTGGTTTTAAAAGGATGGTCAATATCTGAACTAACATCAATAGCAAAGTATAATTAATAATTCATAATTCATTAAAAAAATATACCGCCACCAAGTTAAGTCAAAACTATTTGAACAACGATGAATTGGTAGGTTGAATTTATATACCATAATATAATGCGTCAGGGCTTGGTTTTCAATCAACAGAAGTGTTTTTGAGTAATGAAATCAGGTTGAGTATTATTGAACCACAGCCTTTAGGCAAGTACTGTAATAAGACCTGTTTGTTTACAGGTAAAACAAACATATTTATTAATTAAAAACGCTCCTTAAAGATGGATTCATTTGTGGTTGATCACGTAACTATTTGGGGGCTTTAGACTGCTGCATCAAATAAATGAAACTTGGGATATTTAATCTTTAATATGCAAAAATATACAGTGTTGTTATATTGAACTTATTCATCCCTTTGATGTTATAAAAACCAGGAGTGTAATTAACTTCTTTCCTTGCACTGTTTTTAATCAATGGAAACTTTTGAAACTTGAACATTGGTATTTTCATGGAGTAAATGGGAATGTTTTAAGTTCTAAGAATGATAGGTTGACCATGAAAACTATGTTTACTTTCAGAGAGAACAGGAAATGAGAATGGGTGATATGGGTCCTCGTGGAGCAATAAACATGGGAGGTAGGGATCTGAAGGAAAAAGGCTTCTGTAATGTAAATTTTTTTCTTTGGGACTGTACATGTTACTCAAGCACTATTAATTAGTGACAACTGGTAAAAAAGGAGTAAGCAATATTAGGGAATTAAAAAAACCCAACATATATCTTGCTTTCAAGCAGCTTTTCCCCCCTGTCCCTGGTGTATCTTTATTTTACTGCTTTGACTATACATGGCAAAAATATGATGTGCAAGTTAAGAGAAACAAAAATCAGGGACAAGTGATGTTCTGGGAGTTATCTGATACAAAAGAGGAATTTTATGTTCAAAAAATATTTGGCATTATTTTGGAGGGGCTACCTATTCAAAGAAATTGTGGCTGTAATTGCATGCAGTGAAATGATGTAGAGGTTAAAATTGGCAAGTTCTTCTTGATCTACTTGGTATGGTAAATGAATAATGTGCTTGGTGTTCTACCAATTTCCTCCAAGTCTCTTACTTGCAAATATTTTCCGTTAGCTCTTGCAACTTAAAATACTGTCACTGCTAAAAACTACTACTGTGTAATCTGGAAAAGTATAATAATTAGTGCTTGCTCCATATATGCAGACAGAAACAGTTTGGAATCTTACTTACCCAGAATATCTGCTTTTAAACAAGACTGAAACTTAAAATATTTCTTCAAAACCACCAAATCTAACTAAACTGTGTGAACTGTTAATCTATTGGAAGCTTCCTAATGGTAGTTTAAATAAATTAAGGTGGTAATTATAAATAATAAAACTATTTTCCCATATATTTTAAAATTGAAAGTGGACATAAAACTTAGTAATTTCACTTGACCTTTTGAGTAATGTGAATTTATAGAGTAACGAATCTGCTTCAGATTTTAAAAGACATTATTCGTTATTTCCTTGCATTTATTGAGACACATTTATAGCTGAAAAATAAAAATAGGCTTGTGCTTTCAGAGATGATGAAAATTATTTACAAATAATTCTGAAGAAGTACATTGTGAAGTTATCTACAAATATTAAACTGAAGCACAAATTGAGGCTTAATTTCTTTATTTTATAGTTGTATTTTTCCATATCGTTGCATCATACTTGAAAATTTCATTTAATTAGAAGACTTTGTAGATATTGATATTGTGCCAGTTGTCCAGATTCACAAGATACACTATCTACACGCAGATTTAACATGTGTATTTACTGCAGTTCTTAACAGTGGTGTTATTAGTGTTGCTTTCTAAGTTTTATGTTACAACTTGATTTTAAATTTAATACTTTTAGAAATAAATTGTATCATTCCAAAAAAAGTTATAGTAACACTGAACTGCTACTTTAAAATATCCATAGCAAATAAGTGTAGCATTTATTTCTACAGAGGCTGGATTTTAAATTCACTTATTATGGAGATTTTGTTTTTTCTTCAGCATATTAACTCCATTAGTACAACCAAAATAATTGGCCCCAAAACCTTACAGTAGACCGCTAAATAGTAGAACTTTAGGTGTTGACAGTAGCATCCTTTCTTAATATTTCTGTTGGAATTGTAACTTTATTTTTAACTTACCTTTATCTGTGCCATTTGTGACTTTTTATAATGTGGGACAGAGGGAGCTGGAATATCTCCAATAACTGAAATACCTGCATGATAATTTTCTTAGAAAGCAGAGTACCTCTCTGACAGATTTAATAAGTGTTGGGCTGACTTCTGCAGAACAGGTCATTTTTACAGCTTTCTGTGACAGACAAGTTCTGAGGGAATATGTATACCTCATCAGAGCATTTAATTGGATCTGTAGTGCTAAGTGCAGATTATAAACTTAAATACGGAAAAAAAGGGGCTTTTTTGGGGAACCATCTTTGTATTGATGAAGATTATTAACTTTCTTGTTGGTGCATTTCAGACATTTAGAGTGGACTTTTTCAGCCCTTCAGTTTGCAAAAAAGGACTTTTTTTAGTGTCTGCATTGTAGCATGAACACTGATGACTGCTTTCCATCTGTTGCTGAACATGGGCCTGTAAATTAACTCCTCACATCAGTGTCCCCCCTAAAAGAAAGGACAATCAAGTGGTTAGCTCTTAGGGTCTGCTTTGGAGATAGGGGGAGTTTGGATGACCTCTGAGTTACATCTAATATATTGTAGTGGCCTCTTGCTGAAAGTATGCAGAGCCCCACTCTCTCCTTGCATTATACTCTGTAGTTCTGCTCCTTTCAGATTTGACTCTGCCTGAAACAGGATCAGAATTCTAGAGGTTTGGTAGTATAAATTGCCATCTGCCACCCTGGGTACATTTGTATGATACAGAGCGTGAGAACTTTGTGGCAGTTGACATCAGATAAGTGACAGTGCCTGTGGGTGGCCACCTGGCTCAGTTTAATTAGGCTGATAAGCAAACCAATAGCAAGTAATTAAGTATTTAGTTAATGGCACTACTGCATGCACTAAGTGCTGCTACCATCGTGGTAGTCCTGCAGAGTGCCTCTAGCCTCTGAGAGTAGAGGTTTCTCCTTATATTGGCAGTTTAGACTTCTTTTCCTTCTGTATCTAACTGAATGGGTGACAGTAAAAAACCATTTTAGAGCATATGCTACTGTGATTTTCTTGAATTGTAGCCCAGTCTTCTACCTGCTACATGAACTGATCATGTGTATGGATAGGTAAGAAGCATCCAACCTTGAGTGTACCTTTGCTTTGACTTAGTGTTACAGGGAGAGGTCTGGGAATTATTCATTACTAAGCTCAAAAACTTCTGCTTTTCAAAATTACAGGATTTCTGTCACTTGTAGTAAACTGGTTTAGCACTTTCCATATGTTGCTGAGTAGCATGCACAAACGAAGGAGTTTGTGGTTGGCCTAATGTATATGCTCAAACCCAGGTCTTAAATTTTAGCAGCAATATCTTGAATGCCATGGTTTCACTGGCTGCTGTGACATGGTGTTCTCAAGGCAAATAATTGAGATGTGGTGCATACCTGCAGATAGTCACAGTATTGTATCTGTGTGAAGTGGCCTCCTTTGAATGATGTATATTTATATATTCATTATTTTAAAAGTGTAGTTGTGGTCAGAAGTGAGAGGATATGTTTTTAAAATATAAACAACAGGCTTATTAGTCTAGCAACATGTCAGATTTCTTTATATTATGAAAGTGTATACTTGAAGTGTACACTAAATTCCAAAGATATGCTTTCTTCCATTATCAAATTTTGGATGCATACTTTGGGCTGAAAAGGATGAATTATTGTGGGGAATGGGAGGAATGCATCACCACCAGCCTTGAAGCTGATATTTCATAATAGTAAGGTGTGAGGTAGATAATCAGACTTTTTTCTTATAGCAACATGCAAAAATACTATGAAGGCATTTTTACTTACGTGTTCAGTACCTTAATGAGTACTGGTGGAGTGATGCTTCTTAGAGTAACATTACAGCTAAATGATGTCCTCAGAATAAGTTTTCAAGATTTTCTTCTTCTACCTTTTTGATTCAGACTTTTGAAGAAGATTGTTCTGTCATTTCAAGTTCTAACAAAACTTAGTTTTCTGGTACTTATACCATAAGAAATTAGAGCTAAATGCAAGATTTTATTTATTCTATATTACAAATAATTTATTGTGAAGTTGAGTACCATCTGTTATTGCTTTTAGACCTTAGACTAGTCTACTGTACACTATATCAATTAACATACTACTGGTAGAAGACTTCTTGCAAATGTACATTTCATCTGTTAAGATCTCTAAAGAGCCAAGTTGCCATATAGCTGCCAATATCTGTAAAATCACTTGGGATTTTTGCTAATTTGTGGTGTGCATACTCCATATAGATGCAATATGAACGTTTTGGTTCCTGCACAGAAACTGCACAGCTATATTTAGCTGTAAAGGTTGGGATTTTCAAATACGTGAGGCAAATTATGTAATGCACAATAATGGAGATTATTTAAAATCTGTTTAAAAGCAGATGATTGAGATAAATGTACAGTCTCAAAGAATATTTTTTTTCAAGTATTTGAAGTCTTGTACATTTGGCTTTTTAAGTATTGTAAATTGTTTGTTTGTTCTTGTAAAATTAAGATAGGACAGCTCTAAGTATAGATTGTTTTGCGTAGATGCGTTTAGCCCAGCACCTGCTGGTAACCAAGGCCCTCCTCCAATGATGGGTATGAATATGAACAACAGAGGAACTTTACCTGGCCCTGCAATGGGTCCTGGTCCTTCCATGGGACCAGAAGGAGCTGCAAATATGGGAACACCAATGATGCCAGATAATGGAACAGTGGTAATGTATCACAAATTTAATTCCTTTCAATAGCTGTCATGTCTCATGGCCCATTTTTCTTACCAAAGGTATTTTCACGCTGAGTAAGAATGTGTTACATCTTTTGGATCTGTTAAAAGTAATTGATAAAACCTTTCCATACAAATAATTTGCAACCCAAAAGAATTTTTTTTATATTACTGTGAAAATCTTACTTCCCTTTGGAATAAAAATCTGTAAATTTAGACTTTTGCTGTCCTTTTCTTTAGTAAAACTAAATTCTATGAATTAGCTTGTTGGGGTTTTTGATGAACAGTTAAATGTTGGAAGGTGCAAAGTGTGAAGATATCTTTGTGTAAACTATTTAATTTTTTAAAGCAACTTTAGTGTTCTTTGTATTTCTTTTCTAACACTGTTAAACGCATGAGATTGACAGTAATTATGCCACTTAGAAAATCAGTAGCCAATAGCTATTGATAACTTCTATCAATACAGGAAAAATAATATTGCCCAATTGCCACAGGTCTTTTATATGTCTGAGATTTTTAATCAAGAGCAGATAGGCCATTGGGATGCAGTTAAAACACTAGCCATTCTTGCTTTGTTCTCATAGCCAGTCACTTTTCCTAGCTGTAATGTCTTATGTAGAGAAACAACTAAATAATTTGAAATCTGACTTTTACATATTTTTTCAGTACTGTTCTGTTACTAGATCAGTGGTGGTGTGATACAAAGGAATACATCGTATTAACAGTTATTCGGTTACAGTTTTATTGGAACACAGAAGCATTTTGTAGTTGTGGTTTTTTAGATATACCTTCTCTCAACAGTGTCTGTCTGTGATTGAGCAATCTGTATAATGAAGTTAGAACAAAATCCTTTGTTCCATAGAAAAAATGAGATTTTGATTTTGCACAAAATACATTGTGGGTCTGGTCTTTACCAGATAAAAAAGGAGAGGGTCTTACTTCACATCATAGGAGCCAGCTCATTTTATCAGTTGTGTTATTTTTCACAAAGTAGGGAGGATGCTATTCACAAAGTACTGGATTTGGAAATGCTTTTGCTGGAGACCACTGTGTTACTGGTCACTTTGAGAACCTTCTCTTGTGATTACATAGACACTGAAAAAGAGGTGTACGGAAAAGAATGTGGTATCATAAATCACGGTGTCTAACTTAAACTGTTGTTTTTCTACAAAAAGTCATTCCAGGTATGGAAATGTAGGAAATATACTGACACTTCAAAATGCATGTTTAAAAAAAAGTATTTTTCCTTCCATTTTCTTATGCATGCTTCTGAAGGACAAATTAGATTTTAGTTTTTTCTTCACTTTGGTCTTTGAAGGTTTTTAACTTGAGGGGGTCATGCCCCTACAGAAAGGCATAGCCTTATTGTATTATTGCTATTGTTAGAAAGAGACTTTAAAGGTCCTTTGAGGGCTACCTACTGATATACTGTAACAGTTATTTTCCACTGAGGGAAATGAAGAATATGCTTTACAGACCAGAAATACAAATTTAATGGTTTTAATTGGATGTTTGTCTGAAGTCTTGAAGGGAAGGTTGTAGCAATCTCCCTTTTGTTTCTCTGCAGTCTTTTGAAACCTGGATTGTCTTTGAACATTTTAAAACAGCATTTTAAAAGTAGCTTCCCCCAGTTACTAACGTAGGTAGTTAATTACAGCAGTTTTCTTGTTAGCTGGAAAGAGGGGTCCTTATTGGAAAGAGGACTTGACTTTTTGTCCAGAAGTCAAATGGTAAAAGGGATCAGGAGTATGTGATAACTTGATGAAATTCATATCCATTGCTAACAAGCTGGCATGCATTAAGAATATTTTAAAACAGTTTTTACCCATCGCTACAGATTTAAAGGTGCTTTAGCTCAGTAGTAGATCTTTATGCAGCTCTTGAAGTAACCTTTCTCATATACAATGTTACACTTGAAACAATCCACATATATACAACCATGATCTAGGTTGCATGTACTTTTATCCATATAGATAAAATGCTGGGGGTTTAGTTATCTATACATATATATATGAATTAGCAGACTCCAGAGCTGCTGAGCTCTACTACTGTTACTGGAGTTAGGCTTTCAGAAGAATTCTTTTCTGATTCAGGCATATAAATAAAGTGCTGGTCTTAAATGTCTTTTTTGAACTCTGAATACCTGGGGAATTGTTGTAGATCTCTGTACAGAAGGAATTTCTTCTGAAAGCATAACTGTCCTTAACTGGTGAATGATGAGTTATTTGCACATCTGATTGTACCATGTATCTATGCTTTTAATGGTTGACGTTGAGTTTAAATTTCTCCATGTGGGGTTCTATTTTTAAACACTTGCAGAAATACTGAACTGTAAGTGCTCAGATGGATTTTTTTTTTTTGCTTAGAAGTTAAGCAAGTAAATCTGTATAAAGATACCCTTATTAATATTAAATATAGAGCTAAGGAAAGTAAATATGGAACATTAATTGGATTTTTATCCCATACTGATATTTCAGAATGAGCTTAGTTACATACTAAGGAGTTTTTTATAAACTAGGAACAGTCAAAAATGACACGTTTTGTCACTAATGTAGTTTTGTTTGGACAGAATTTGAGAATTTTAAAAGCCTTAACTAAAGATCTCCTAAGTGCCATACAAAAGGCTAACTCCAGGTAGCATGGGCTTGAACTATCCCTAGATATGTGGGTGTAGAAGCCTCAAGGCTATTAAAAGAATAAATATACAATGTCTAGAAATACAAAAGCCGATTTCCTCTCCTCTTAGTTTGATGATGTGTCTCTCTAATTTATTTAAGGGAGAAGCTTTGTAGTTGGTATGCAAGGCACAGTAGGGCTCAGATATAAAACTGTTTGCTGTTTCTCTGTTACATGGAGAATATGTATTGCTTCAGATGTGCTTGTAAGGATGAAGATACATTCAGCACCAGAGTCGGTCTTAAGTATTGTTTTTAATTTTTAATTTACTTTACAAAGTTGGAGCATAACATTAGCGCTCTTTAATTTCCAGCTCTTTTTCCATAATAACTAATTGAATTGCTCCTTTCTTCCTTCTATGTGTGATCCTGATTCTGCTGGACTATCTGCTGAACTCCATGACAACATCACTTGTGGTTTTTGTTGTAACTCACATTTGGCATGTTCCAAATGGACTTGTGTTAGCATAATGAGAGATTCCCTCAAGGAGGCCCATCCCAGATGGGTTCACCTCTGGTTAGTAGAACGGGCTCTGAAACTCCTCAGCCGCCAATGAGTGGTGTAGGTGCCGTGAGTGGTGGACCTGGTGGCTTTGGTAGAGGAAACCCAGGGGGCAACTTTGAAGGACCTAACAAGCGTCGCAGATACTAGATCTTAATTCATTCCTTACTGTTTTAGAAATTCCAGTAAAATTATACAGTGATATGCCTTTATAATTTTAGTTGTTATCTGGAAACGGTTCTATTGTTATTGTAGTCTTTAAAACAGTTTCTTTTGTAAAACTTTTTTTGTATTCAGTCATAGGCTTTGTAGTATAGAGCAGAAATGATGCGGATCATTATGTAAGGCAATGTGTTTGTGACTCTAGCAAAATACAATGTGTGACTATGCTGTAAAACGTGCAGTTATCTGATTACAATAAAACAAAAATCACTGGAAAGGATTTTGGGAATGTTATTACTAATACTGAATAAGAATGATTTTATGCTTAATTATAAGTGGCATCGTTTTGATTTTTACGTAGTTTCTACTATGTGTCAAGAAAGTTCAATTTTTAATAGTGTTTAGCTGAACTGCATGGTGCAGTACATACTATGAAAAATTTAAAACACAATTGCTTTTGTTTTGACTTTCAAAGAGCATAAAATTTTATACAAAGTGTTCTCAAAGATACTGTGTCCTTGTATCTCAATCCACCCTTACAAACTTAGTCACAGTAGGCTTATCAACAGAGGTTATCTGTCAGACAAATTATTAGACAATTTAACTTGGGGAGGGAGAAAAACAACTTTGGAAAGGAATCTCTATGTATGCTTTATTCATAACAGTATGAGTGAATTTACCTAAACCATATTTATAGAGGAGAAAATTGGTTGTGACATCTGTGTGTTCTGCTGATGTTTAAAGTATCTTCCATTGCAAGGAAGGAGACATTTCTGCACGCTGGTCAAAAGCTTTCCTCTGTGTTTGCATATCATTATTAATAAGTATACATTTTCCCCAGTGGTTGGTTTGAATAAAAACATGTCTGTTATCAATGAGTAACTGTTTAATTAGGAAGCAAATACATGTTTTCCAGCAAAAATAAGTGTTCGCTTATAGTTGAGTGATAGGCATTTAGAAGGATTGCACATGAGTATTCTTCAGAAAGGTTTTACAGAACAAGGAATTTGGAAAATGCCCGTTTACAGCACAACTCAGGGTAGGTTTGCTGATTGAGTTTTAAGATAAAACTGATAGTAAAGCTATTAGCTTATTATGATTCTGTTTTGTCAGTCTTGGAAGATGATGGAAAAGACCTATTGGTTCTATTCCTGTAACGGCATATAAGTAGGGATATTGGTTGGTTAATATTACTTTTTTTTCCTGTGCAAAATAGTTGTAAAATAGTGGTTCTTTTTTATCAGTTCACTCACATTTTCAGAGGTAGACATAACTAAATTTTATCTGCATGAATTTTGATGCTAAATTGGTTAAAAATTGATTTGAAATAACCTGGTGCCCTAATAACATCCAGATGGTATATACGTAGCTCAGCATGTAGCAGTGATTGGCTTGGAGTTTTGAGTAAATGGTTAACAAGAAAATTGCATCATTGCTGGCATTTTGGAAATACACTGTTACTTAAATTGCCAGTGTTATATGGCTTAAGATACTGTTTTCATGCAATTCAGGAGTTACCTTAGTGTAACTAAGTGTGTTAGGTCCACACTTGTGGCATCTACACCTGCTAAGCATTTTCCTTTAGACTGGCTTTAATGTTGCCATTTTTTGCTTGACTTAATACATGCCACACTTTGTAATAGAATACTGAGTTACCTTTAGAGTCTGAAATACTATTTTCTCTTGGTATATGTATCACATTATAGCACTCATTCTTAAAGTAAATCTCAACGAAACTGCAAATGGTTTTACTTTACAGACTGGTCCTGAACCTCAAGATTTGGGAAAATTACAGGTTTTTCACTGCTGTAAAGTAGTGCTTGCATATGGCAACTACTTAAGCTCTCTACTCTAGTGTCCTTTATTCAGTTGAAAATGCAGTTTATGTTGGTATCTAGTAAGGTGTCTAAATGTGAGATTACTTTTTTCTCATATTTTCTGTCCTTGTACATGACTTTTTTTAGGGTATTGAGAAAGTATTGGTGTGAATCGGTAGTTCTCAACTGTAAAGGTGTACAGGGAACATAATTTAAATACAAATTAAACTAGGTTCAAAAGGTTGGTTCATTTTCATCAAAGGAAAAGGCTCTGTTGTTCAGGCCTTTTACCCAGCTCCTGTATATTTGTTTAGCTATGTAAACCCTCCTCCGTATAATATCTGAGTATGTTTCAGAAGAACATTGAATATACTGAATCTGCAGAAGTGGTTCATACTTTCCATGCCAGCTTCATGCTATTTTAAGTGAATGTTTGTTGCACTGTGTTTTTGGTAGGAAGTGGAGGTATGCATGTATTTGAAAGTTATTGTAGATTTTATTTAACATTAGTGATTGTCGTTCCACAGTTGTGACCTGCTCTTTCTGTAAATCTCTGACTTGGATGGCTCTGCTGCATGGTAGCAGTGGATTTGTCAGCTGTCCTTACTGCAGAAAATAGTTTAATCTATTTTCAAATGTCTGTGAACAAAGTCATAACAAATAAATACTGAAATGTATTTTTGGGCAGGTTGTAATGAGTTAATGAAGAATGCCTTTTGTAGCTGATGACATGCTGCTAAGTTCAGCTCTTAGAAGTTTTCTTTGGTCTGCCTGGCTCACATTAAAGGCAGTGCTTCTCATTTTGCCAATGTGCTAGTAACTGATCCTAGCTATACAATAAACACCTAATTTTGTTGAAAAATGAATGGTTCCAAATTATTTCCTAAAAATGTGTGGTCCTGCCCTTCTGATAAAGTTATTAATTTTTTTTGTTCCTCATCTGGTTGATGAGTTTATAACTTTTTCTGTGTACATGTGTACTCAAGTTTTTAACTACATTTGCACTGTTTGACTGGAAAGCACAGTCAAACAAGAAGTCCTGACACTCTGCTGTATGCTATGCTAAAACAAGTAGGCTTGGAATATATGTGAATCTGCCAACTACAGTGGATTTACTTTTGTAATGTACTTACTGAGCTTTTACATTATTCCTGAAGTTTCATATTCCTAAACTGCCTAATTTTCCTGTGAGATACAATTTTGGTACTTAAAGATAACAAAGTTTTACTATTCCATTTAAGTTAAACACCAATGTGCTCATTAGATAAAGCACTTTGATATCTTGAGAAGCTTCATGGCAATTCTAATATACTTTACTGTATTAATTTCCTAAGAAAATAGTGAATTACTGTGGATTACCTAGAAAGAAAATTCCTGATATGCAGTTGTTTTATTTGTTGTCCATTTTTTATGCAGTTGTACATAAAGATATACTAAGCTGGAGATTCTTACTAGAACAAAATTTAAAATAGATGGCAAGAAGACAGTATGAAGTAAATGCTGCATTAATTTAATTTTAAGCATAAGCCAGTAAGATTTTATAGTATGCATTCTTTGAGGAATGTTCTGATCTAAAGTATGCTGCCACATGTTAAAATGTTACACCAAATGCATTTCCCTCTTTTCCACTCTTGATTTCAGCTATAGAATAATTTGTAATTACAAATACTTTGAAAGGTACTAAACACAAACACAGTGACATTTATGAACTATGTGTTGCTAAACAGTTGCAATCTACCTTGAGATAACTTGGCTCAAAAATGCTGAAATAACCAATCTAAAGGCAGATTCTCAAGTGAAAACCAAAACCCCATAGGCCTTCTGAGGGGAGAAAATATGCTTGGGGGTGAGATGTTCAGCAATTAACTGCTGTGCTCTGGTGGCATTAAGTTCATTTTACTTAAGTATGTTGCAGAAACAAATTTTTTTGCATACTTTCTAATTTATCTAGTTTTTATAGGAAGTTGGATCATGATTTTTCCCTTCCTAAGTCAAACTAAAGCATAATTGAACTACAAAAATAGCATAGAGGGCAGGGTAGCAACTACAGTCAGTTTATGTTGGACCACAGATGTGAAGGGGTTTTAAATCCCATTCCCGAGACTGTAAGTGTTACATATCCACAGGTAGTTCTAGAGTCTGCATGCAGCATCTTTTGTTAGCCTGTGCTTGTGGCCAAGAGTGGGGGACTTCAGAGAGCACATACTTGCAATGCAATTTAATTGTCTTCTCAGGAGCTCTTAGAAATATTAAGGTGTTCATCTTGGAGTTTGCTGCTTTCCTTGGGCTGTTAGCTCACTCCTAGCATGGTGGAATATCAGCCTAAACTTTCCTGACTCATCAGTGGTAAGGAGGGAGCGAGTGTGGCCTATGGGAAATGCAAAAGTTGGACATTACTGCTTTAGATTATTGGCTGTTCAGTGCTAGTTTGGTGCAAATGTTGAACTGTAGTAACCTGAAAGCATTTGCTTTCTTAAAAATTCACTTACTGAAGTGTAAGAACTTAGTAACAGTAAGAAGATTGACTAAAAACTTGAAATACCTAATGTCAGGTATAATTTTTCCCATTGCATTGTTTTTATGTTACCTTTCCAGATAAACTGTAAAGTAGTTTTAGCAATCTCACCAGTTTAGTGTGTTTTGTTGATAGTTTTGAGTGCTTTCCCATAAAGTCTTTTAAAAATCATAGCTGTAGGCATTTTAGGTGTGTTTTCACAGTAATCCATGAAATTCTGAAGCTAGTTATAAAATTGTCTAAAATGTTACTTGTAGAATAAATAAACTGAACATGAAATTTTCATGAAAACAGTACTTTTTATGTTTTTAAATGCATGGAAACAAACCCTCTATGTGTTCATTTTCAGTGGGATAGATTTAATAGGTCTTTTCCATCTTGAACTTCCTTAAGATATTCTGAAAGTTAATATAATTGAAATTTGGTCATCCTTATTAATGACCTCCGCCTGACTTTTAAAAGCAGTGCGAGAAGTTTCTTCTGTTTGGAACAGCAACTCTTTTTTCCTAATTGAAGGAGCTATTGAGAAAACCATTCAGAGATATGCACAGCATACTTAGAGGTAAAACTATTTAAAAACCCCTCTGCTCTAATGTAATGATTATTATACACACATATCACATTGAAAGAAAAAAGTAACTTTGTAAATGTGGGTAAAAACTCAAGTGATTTGTATGTGGTCCCTTGAGTGGAGAATAAAATGCTCGTAAGAAGAGGTATCAGATTCAAAAGGAACCGGACTGTGTTATTACATACACGTGGATAAGGTTTTTCCATTTGTTTGGGTAAATGATTTGTCTAGAGCTTCCATTGTTCCTAGATTTACTAGTGTGCTTTTATGTCTCAATTTCTGTAGAGTAAAGCATAGCTGTATAACTTGATTGAATTTACATGCTAATTGTATGTGGGACGTTAAGTGCTTGACATGAAAGAATTGCAGTGAGAATAAAGATACTGTTCTTGACTTTAAGTAAAAACTGCGTAGATCCTTGAATAGGAATAAGTGTGGAGGGTCATGTATGTAAATTGAACAAAAAATGGGAGAGAGGGAATAAAGTAACATAATAAAAGTGAGAAAAGTGTGGTTTAATTTTATATCTACAGCAGATTCACAAAAATAACTTTAAGTCTCGTTCTACATGAAAACCACAAACCAACTAATCTTTAATAGAAGAGGTGGAAATGCCAGTTACATTCGTGTCTTGGATTTTTTGAACTGAATTTAGTTTTGTGCAGATGGCCAAGGAATAGCAGAAAAACTGAAATTAATTAATGTCCTAAAAATACTTTGAAATTCTTGGGTTGTAGGGTGGGATCACTGCAGTTGGATATATCTCTTCTGTGTTGTTTGAATGAAGTTGATGTTTAGGACTTTATTTTATGGCTGAATACAGCAACTGTATACAGCATACACACACCATGTAAGTATGTAACAACTGATTTTAAGTTTATTAGCCTCTCATCGAACCACTGAGAATCCAGTCTTAAACCTGAGTGCATGATAGACAGAGAAACACCAAACAGAAGACCATGGTAAAGGAAAATGAAATAGTTCATATCTATTAGTAGTGATGGGATGGGATTAAGGTATTTTCATTAATTTTTTGCCTTAATTCGCTGTAATAAATTTTTTGGTGTGACAAGGAAACTAATTTTATTATCAGTTAAAGATAAAAGAAAAAAATCCCCAACAAAACAAAACACCTCTCCCAAAGAAATCCCCAAACCCTAAATACCTCAGTGTACAGCCCAACCCAAAGCAAAATGTGTTTTCCCACTTGAAATAACCACATATACTTAAGCAAGGCAGAAGAGAAAATAAATCTAAAAATACGTAAAAAACCAAAAGGGTTTACTGTAATTCTTTTTGCATTTGTTAGCTCTTAATGTTCTGGTAATTTTCAAGTGTTGCTTTTCTAAAACAAAAGCTTCCATTACTGTTCATTATTTGTTATAAAAGGATTTATTCTACTAAATTTATTTATTGTTACTAAGTTTTCAATATTTTTATATAGTGTGAAATTGCATGAAGAAACACTGCATAAACCAGCTATTGCGGTACTGTAGAATGCAGTCTTTGAACTGCCAGCTGACTTGATCTTCCAGGCTGCTTACAAATGTTTAAAATATTTGTATGCTAATGGAATTAGAAATATTTGTGTGCATATTTAAAATAATCCAGTACATGCCTTGCTGCAGATATGAATAGTCTTTTGCCCTCTTGCTGCTTGGTTCTGGTTCCTCTGTGTCCCCAAGCAGTGAGCAGGAGACCCAGGTAAAGGCAGGTAAAGGAGACTCAGTGAGAATTATCAATTCTGCTCATTTCAGTGGGGAAGGAAAGAGCAAGAAGGGGCAGTAGAGCAAGACTCTTCATACCTGTGCATACATAGGGTAATTTGTGCTGCAGACACAGAATGTAGTTTAATAAATGTTCTCATTGAGTTTGGAAGAAATACGTAGCCTAGAACAAATGGGTAAGAAGCTTGTTGAGGGCTTTAGATGTCTGAATAACATGGTTATGGTTTACATTCTTGGTGATAGTTGGTCCAAGAGGGCGAGTATTTCAAGCAATGAAGAAAAAAATGTACACTAAAATGTTGAGCCAAGTTTTATGTGAGCTTGATCTGTCTGTTCACTTTCTGCAGTTACCAAGAAGGTTACATGCGAGCCAGTAAAAAAATGGAAAATAGTGTGCTTCGTGATTTCTCCAGGAGGGATGATATACACAGTTGCTTTAAAAAGAAGCAAGACTATTCACATATTTCTTGGAAGAAAATATATAAACTGCCATTACAAAGATGGGAAATACTGTCTTTTAAAATGCTAACAGTCTTCATTCTTTGACATGATAGCACTGTGTTGTTCCGTATATTATGTTCTGCTTTTAAGAGAGAGAGCATGTGAAAGGTAAGCCACAGCTCCAGTTTTAATCAACTTCAAATAAAAAGCTTTTCCCAGAAGACACACCTGTAATAATGGAACAATAGTTCATCTTCAGTTTTGTTATAGTGTGGAACATTGTGTTTCTAGAACTTCCAGCATTGTACCAGTAGCAGTTCCACATCTGACTTTTTCAGAACCAGAGCTGTGCCAAATCATACAAATAAAGTTTTTGCCTTAGTGTGTGAAGAGTGCAATTACTGTAGTTCAAAAACTGAATGTTCCAGAGTTTTGAAAGAAAATGTATGAAAGAATTGTCGTCTTTTGAATTGCTGGTTTAAAGGTAAAAATTGTCAACTTGGCAGCAGGGATGGCTGTACTTCTAAAATTATTTTGGGATATGTGTCAGTTTATTATTGCCATGTTATACTTTATGTAGTTTTTGTAATATCACTTAATGCATGTTTGGCATTTTTCTTGCATCACATTTGTGTAGTTTCATACATTATTTACACCAATGAGTACAATTGTCTGTAGATGGGGGGTACCAGAGCATTTGTTTAGTATTATGTAACTTGTTTAGGAGGGTTTTTCATTGATAAGCTTGTTTTCTGTCTTGTGTTTACTCTGGGTGTTCTGAGCAAAATACGCTTTTTCTACTTTATATGGAGAAAAAGTAGCAAGTCATGAAAAAATTTTTATTAGGAAAGTAAATGGAAGTCCTGGATTCTTCTTACTGCTTCTAAAATGACAGCTGACTCAGGAGAATAAAATCACTTAATATACTTTCTGCATGATTATTCTAGACTTCTTCCTACTTACAGCACACTTAAGAATCATTATTCAAGGTTAAAACCAAAACATTTAATTTCTGTCTGGTTTTAATCCTAAGCGTGTTTACAAGACAGTAAATTAAACACAAATGTCTTGATGTTTGCTCTGAATAATACTCTTAACTCCCCACGTTATATTAAACATAAAGAAAAATAATTTCAGTGTCAAAATTTTTAAATACTGCATTAGCCAGTCCCCTGGAGGTGGGGTGAGGGTAGAGGAAGCACAGATTTGTGGAGAAATCATACTCTTGTTTTCAGTTGCATTATGTTCCTGGGCATGCATTTTTACTCCTTACAAAGTTAAGGAGTTTGTTACAAAGATTTAAAAAGAAATCTTGTTACAAAGATTTAAAAAGAAATATCATTTATCATATTTCATCCAGTTGTAAGTATTAGTTCATTGCTACATTGTAAAAATAGAACTGGTTAGTTTGGGCACATTTACTTTACTGGAGATGATGGCATGTAGAATAAATATCAGAAATAGGGTAATTGAAGTGTTGGTAGTTACTGATGATATGTTGTTGTGCCTTTAAGCCTGGTTGGATAAAAGCTGATACATATTGAGCATCACAGTGTTTTAAAACTTGGTGGCCAGAACCTTGATGCTGCACTTGCATTTCTGCTATATTGCTGTGGTAATCACAAAAATACTCACCAGTTTGAAAGTGTTCATCTAGATACATGGGGGAGGGTAAAGGATTGATTACTGTATGTTGCTTGGTATTGAGGTCTTGTGTGGGAAAACTGGTATTGTAGAATTTTCTTTATATGATTGCTTAAAAATCTACTGTTTTTTTTAAACTGTCTTGTATATTTAAAATTGTCCAGTGCGAAGGAAGCCAAATGGTGTATCCTTAAAGAATGTGGGAAAACTATTTTACTAGAGGTCTTACTTGAGCTCTGAATCATTTACTGGTTTGACACTGAGGACATGGTGTTTTAACTCCAACCTTACACTACAATTGTATTGGAAATCATGCAAGCTTCTGCCAGGCTTTAGAAGTGGTGTGAGGATGTAAGGTGACACACTTGACTGTAGGATTGGGCCAAATCATTCATATTTGATGCTTGTCACTGGCCTGCTGGTTATCCTAATCCATTCCTTTTAGGATTTTGTTTCCTTTTCTGTACTCTAGGTTTTCTTTTGCTGTAAAAGGCTTTATGTTTTCATGATGATGTGGAAGATATGAGCTGCATGAAACTTTATTTGGGGGTTCTAACACTAAACTTGATGGAAATGGTTTAAAGCAAGGGAAAGATGTCAGATGCACAGTAAAAACCAGGTCTTTCTATGATTTGACAAGTTGTTACATACCTCTTCATATGTGTTTTTTAGTATATATAATGTATAATTAACCTTTATATGTTGTGCCTTTAAAAAGGATTTGTGTCTCTTTCTAAGAGGGGGGCAAAAAATTTTGTTCTGGATTAATTTCATTTCATAGTTTCTCTTTTGTGTCATTATGCGATAATGAAGTGACAGAGAGTACATGAGAACTTAATAGATAGTTACCCTTTCTGAACTCACAGATGTATGCAAATACTGATACAGAAAAGTAAAAGTAGATAAGTGCTCTTCGTGGATTTACAGATAGGGGAGATACTATTGTGGAAAAGCAGGAAAATGTGGCTTGATCTCATCTTTCACTTCACAGCTTTTATGAATTTGGGAACTACCATAGAATTAAAAACCCCAAATATGACTCTTAAAAACTTCATCTAAAATTCTTAAATGTTGTTTCAGAGTTCTGCTATAAACAAAACTAGTTCAGTGTAAACATTCAAATAAAATACATGCTTTAATGGAAAAAGTAATTCTGAAAGCCTGTGTTTTATGAAGATAAGAAGAGTATTGTTACTGCGGAGTTAGGTGTATTTTCTTGTACCTTTACTTTTTGGCTACATAACCTTAAAGGAACAGAGGTGAAATTAATGACATGCAGGGAAAGGCCAAATATACAGGACAAAATTTCCTGGGAAAGGACTGAAGTTCAAATATGTATAACTTAAGTACCAGTGCTTCTAATAGAGGTCTTCTGTCATGAGTTTAGAGAGCTCCTGCACAGTAATAGATGCTGCCCAAATCTGGTCCTGCTCTTACAGCAGGAAAATGTCATCTTTGCCTTGATAGTGACAAACCAAGAACAGGATTATCAGGATTTAGGTTTATGAAGAACAGAGTTATCTTGCCACAGTGGTAAATGTGAATGGCTGAATAGTCAGCATCTTAGATAAGTTTGTCTGCTGAGTTGGTATATGTGCAGCTGCATGATTGTCACAGCCTTCCCAGGACTTGGAATATGGTAGTGCCTTTGGTTGTTTCAGCAGTTGCTTCATGTGCCTCAGTTAATGAAGTTCATTTATGGCTGCACAGATGCTTTTCAAAGTCATCTTTTCTGCTTAGCAAATTCTCTCGGGTAGTGACAGCCACTGCAGTTGTGGATTGAGAGTGGTGCCGTCATGGGGTGCTTAAATCAGCATTTGCTCCTATCAGCTGCAGTTGTCTTAGTTTATACCTGTTCATTCATTACAGTGCACTTCCAAATATTACTTTTCATTAATAAAAGTTGTGTTCTCAATCAGGTATTGATCTGAGCAAGTTTGAGTAAACACTTAAAAGAATACAGAAAATAGAAACTAGTTACATTTGTACTGTCAATGAGACAAATTCCTTTGATAATTCCAGGTGTGTTACAGAAAATTCATCTCTTGGATGGTTCCGATTCCCTAAGTTTGTAATAAAGATACTTGGATTTTGTTCTACCTCCATTTTCTGAGGTTCATCTTTAGACTGTTTGGACATCTGCATTTATTTTAGCTTTCACAGCTTGATGTAAACTAGAGTACTTCAAACTTTCTGCATAAATATACCCTGTCAGGGCATACTCATCAGTCAGGTGTTGATCAGATGCAAGATTTTGCAGAGTCTAGAATGAAAGTAAGTGTATAAGTTGTTAAATAAGATGGAAGTAAAGTTACAAGAAGACCAGAATAAGATTGAGCAGAATAAGAGAGCAAACTGTTCTGAAGGTGGTCTGTAAAAAGTAGTGGGAGAGAATCTGATAACGAGTACATGTTCTGTTAATGTTCAAAGAAATGGATGCATCAGGATGCTGAACTTCAGTTTGAAATTCAGACTTCTTTGGAGAAGCTGCTCCTTGCTTAAGTGGAGTTTCTTTCTAAAGACATTGCAAGTAATCTTTGTAGTGTATTAGAATGGATGTTTTTTACTTGCGTACATCAAAAATCGCAAACAGGTAACTGAAGTAACAGCTTTTATGCTTTAGTCTGTGTGTGTAACCATTTTCTCATTAATGTGTTGATATTTACAAATTTGGCACCCAAGCTTGTTTGTAAATTAGTATTTTTAATGTGAGAATTATAGTGCAAGCTTGCACCTTGAAATCTGAATGAGCCATGATGAAAAACAGTACCAACAATCAATCTCTTTGATTTAAAATATTTAGTTTTGAGTATGATGCCAAGTTACTGCCTTTGTATATAAGATGATATCAAAAGGGAGTTCCCCACTTCTCACGCTGTGGTCTTGGCCTAGTCCTGTGCAAAGGAGTGTCATCACTGAGGCCTTTACTTTGCTCTCAATTGAAGAAAATTGTAACCAACTGGAGTGACCTAATTGGGGGTATATGGTGGAACGGTTAATAGTATTCCTAACACTCAGATGCCTGATCTGTTATTTAGACTTGAAATTATTTCTAATATAATGTTTTTCAGTCCTCTTTGCCACATGTTAGTAGATGTTTGCTTTGCTCTATGTGTGACAGCTGAGCTTAAAGGTTTTTTTAAATGTTTGATATTAACTTAGAAAGCTATTTCACTTTGGGTTGGAAGAATAGCTTTATCTTGCAGGTAGTAGTGACTTCTACTAATATAATGAATGCTGTACATAGAATTGACAGCATTCTATGGTACTATAAAGCTGAAATAAATCCTGATAGTGCAACATCAGTAATACGTCCAGTTGTGCAAGGAAAGGACAAAAAGCCAAGTTTGTGTCCCAGCTTGCCAGGCAGTACAAGAGTAGCAAATAGAGAAATGGTTCCTTTATTCAACATTGCTTTGTGGGTTTTTTCAGAAACAGGTAAGTCTATGTCAGTATACCAATATGGGGTAGAACATTTGCAGGATACCCTGCAGTTTATTAATGCTGTTCGTTGTCTTTCTCTTGAAATACGGGTTCCATTTTTTGTGTATTTCAAATCTAGTGTAAGATTTTCTGTTTTCTACCAAATATGGTTTTATTATGGTAGAAGCCAGAAGTTGGTATTCTGCATTTGTTATAGAGTAATCTGAGGTGGAAGTTGTCACCCAGTAGAGTTAGTACAGGAAGGAAATTACTTAATTGCACAAAGAATCACAGATCTTTTGACAGGACCAGAGGCAAGGGCTATGCACAGAAACACTGGGTTACTTCTGAGCATCAGGAAACATTGTTACTGTGAGGGATGACCAAGCACTGGCACAGGCTGCCCGGAGAGGTTGTGGAGTCTCCATTCTTGGAGATGCCACAAGCCATCTGGATTGTGGTCCTGGGCACTGGCTCTAGGTGGCCCTGCCTGAGCCAAGGAGTTGGACCAGATGATCTCTAGAGGTCCCTTCTGACATTAACACGTCCATGATTCTGTCATCTAAGCAAAACTTTGAATATATTAAACTTTATATGAAAGAATTAACAGTTAAACCCTATTACATGCTTAGGTATTTGAATCCTTACTAGGTTTCATTTCAATGTAGGTGTATGTACTGGGTAGTACTGTTAAGTTTTACATTTTCAAATGAAGCATGTCAAAGATGAAAGCTCTTGGAGTGAATGAGTTGTTGTTAATAAAGACTGTGTGACCACGTCTTGCCCTGCCCTTCCCCTAGCACAGTCTTACGGCTTCAGAGATTTAGCCTCACAAAGATAATCAGTTCTGCTGTCATTATTGTGGAAGAGGAGGTTAGGACACTGGCCTAACTTGGCACCTGCTGCAAAAATGACAGGTAAGGAAGCTTACAGGAGGGAGTGGGGAGCATTGTGTGAAATTCTGTAAAGCAGAATTGCAAACACTTTGGAAGTTGTGTATTAGTGAGTTTGACAATTCCTTAGGAATGCTTTTTTTTTTTTTTAATTAGAGAAAATTGGACTATGCACAGTATACGAAGTTTTGTGTGAAACTGGATTCCCCCTTAGGTTTTGGAAGATCCAAAATGTCCTCAAACTAGTGAGGTCATCACTACTGTATATAAGAATTTTTCTATAATACAAAGCTTATGCTGATTTTCTGTAGTCTTAAAACTAAGATATGAGAAAACTGTCTCTTAGGCTTTGCATATGCACATTTTTGCTACTTTAAAACAATTTAAAATTACTTTGAAATAAAAAATGAGTCTTAATAGAAGTATGCCTATTTAAACATCCCTAAAATCTTAGTGGTTCTCTTAACTCCTTGCATAAGTGTAAATTTGTTTGCATTGTGTGTACCACAATGGTATCCTGACTTCTGTTAAAGTAGTAGAGCTGTACTGATCCTACTTAACTCTGTACTAACTGTGCTGGTTTAACGATATCTTATTTACAGCAGACTTTTCTAAATCTGTTTCTGTGATAGGTGACCTCAGAGTTTCCAGAACCTGGCAGAACTATCTTGTGAAATTTTAACTGGAGCTTCTAGTGCCAAGTGCAGCATTTTCAGATGCTTTTCATCTGTCAGGTTTCTTAAGTTTTCTTTGTGAAGTCACATCTATACATTATTTCTAGGTGAAAGACATGATGAGGGTTAAAGGTTATTCCCTTGCTCCTTCAACAGTTTTGTACTTTTTAGCTGTTCATGATAAAGTATTACAAAATACTCAGAACTTCACACCTGTATAACCTGTCCTGTGAGTTCTGAATGGAGAAAATTACACCATTACTTGGACATTTTTCCAAGTTGCTCAGCATGAACACAGTCATTGAAAGTAAAAATCTGAACAGACTCACTGAAAGTAAAAATCTGATATTTCTGCTGCTTCAATGACAACATTTGTAAAATGGGTAATTATGAAAATCACTGATGAGCCAGCTATTCTGGTGCTGCAGCTTCCTCAACTTGAAATGCCAGTGTCTTACAGGGGAGGGAGCTGTGTTAAAAAAGACAGGATTTAGTTGCTGTTTCATACAGGATTATCTTAATGACTTGGACTACTGTCTCACAATGCACAAAATTTTGCAAAAAATATAATGTGTGTGTATGTATATATAAAACCCACTTTGATGATACTGTGTCTTGCATCTAGGAATGTAATGACTTGCAAATGAACAATTTTTATTAATTTTATGAAGTGCTTATAAATTTTAGTATCTTTGAATTCAGACCTTGCTGAAGCTGTATAGATGAAAACTTTTGTGTCTTCTGTTTAAATACTTTCAGACATGCTCATCATTCCCTAAATACTGAAGAAATCATCTAATTTCTGTATGGTGAAGATCTGCAGTCCAAGCAAAACAGAAACAAATGTCCCTTGATCGCAGATTGCCACTGGCATGGGTTCATTGCCTGGCCATTAGTAACTGCCACCATTTGTTCTTTTTTGAAATCTGATCCCAGAAGAGGAATATTACTGCATTTGCATTCCTCATTCTGTGTAAGATGCTAACTTCAGGTACCTTACACCTTGTAACTTGAAAGTTGTGAAATGGGTGTAAAATACATTTAATAATCTTGCAAAGGAAATTGAATGCCTTGTTGGCTTAGCTCAAGTAGTATTTTCCCTTTTGTTTCTAGGAATTTAATTTTCCTTTTGTGCCCTAATTTGGTAATATTTTTTTCCCTTAAATGTTTGCTTTCTTCTACTTCTCTGCAAGTATATGCACTTAGTAAGAGAATTTGACAAACACAAGATTGGGAAAAATTGTGTTGCAGTTTGTCTCCTATAATCCCTGGCAGCTATGCAGTGATGCCAGGTAGTAATTGATTTAGTCTCTGATGGTTTTATTGTCCTCAGCAGGGACTACTCATAATTAAGATGAGTGGGTTTGGCCAGACTAAAGTTGAAACTAAGAGAAGAATGGGGAGGATAAGATTGCCTGACCATTTAAGAATGTCTAGCACTGTATCTTCTGTTAGTATGTCAGCAGCCAACATTGTTATCTGTTACCTTTTGATAGGTAAGCCTGAACAAATGCAAACATGAACACAGCTCTGCGGATCATCTCGGGTTCCCTTTGGAAACCCCAAATAAGTGGCCACAAGGGATTGTGTGTTTTCCTGAGAACAGCTCGGCATTGGAGTTCTTCTTTCTGTGTGCTGGATAGTGGTTCTGCTACTCTCAAAATCATACCTGTGCCTGCTGGTGCAAAATGCCATATGGTCACTTCAGTGGAAGTCAAAAATTACCTGTGCTGCTGTTGTGTGTTGCTAGGTAATTTTTAAAGTAGACCTAAAATAAAGGGGGAAATTTAGGGGGAAAGCTCTTTGTTACAGTAGCCACCAAAAATCCTACTAATTAAAAAAATGAAAACCAAAACAAACCTCAACTAAATCACAAAACCTGTTCTGTCAGTCAAGCCGGTGAAGCTGCCACGCATCCGTGTGCCAGGTAAACGTGAAGTGTCCTTCGGTGTTGTAGTGTCACAGCTGTTCCTGCTCTGAATTAGCACTGGCAGCCTGGAGCTTGTCCCACACAGCCAGTCTCCGCTGGAGATATCCCGCTACACTGAGTATGCGTTACTTGAGATAGGTGCACTTAGGAGATGGTTTTCAATTTGCCTTCATAGTGGCACAATATATGCACAGTATCACTCAGTTTGTGTGCGATGCCTCTCCTCTCTCCAGAACAGGCATGTTTATCATGCTGTTAGCCTTTTAGACTAGTTCAGATTCACTTTGCTTGGCACCATACCTACTTGGAGCTTTAATTTAAAGAAGAGCTTTATCATATGAATGAAAATTCAGTCTATTACTTTGGAAACAACTTTCTCCTGTGTTCCAGCTCGCTCTTAGAAATCACTTTTTTCATCACTGGCTGCTTGGATACATTCAGCTCTAACAAAGTAATTACTGCTCATCATAAACAGTAGAGTTTTATAGGTTTATATAGGGTAGAGAGGTTGGAATGATCTTAGAAGAGGGAGAATCGTGAATAAGTCATGCAGAAGTACATTCTAGTAAAAACCATACGCATTTTAACACTCCCAGCAGTCTTACTCGGTGGTTTTAGAGCTGTCATCAAAAATAGACCATAGTTATTTGGCTAAAACTTTGTCACTGTATCTACTCATTGCCAAGAATATGGCTCACTGCTTTCTCTTCAGTAAATCGGGGTGGCCAAGAAACAGAAAGTAATATACACTTTTCAGTTACAGAAACTGGAGAGACTGTGTTAGGCCTTGTTGCTTTAGCTTTCTTGATTGGGGGGNACAGACTGAAAGATGCGCAGTTTGTAATTTTAGCCTACCTGTTAGATGGGTACATACCTATCAATAGCTACATTAATTTCACCATGTTGAGATGATGTCTCAGGACACTAATACATGTCCAGATGACAGTTCCAGCCAGCTCCCTATGACTGAAAGTTCATCACTACAGCTATTACTGCATTTGACTTGCTAAATGATTGTAGTATCAACACTTGCAAAGTTATAGCTCTAGTTAGAAAGGGTTAGTGGGCTGTGCTCTGTCATTTGTGCTTTAGGAAGAAAGTATCTATCTTGCTGAATGTCTGGTACAGAATAGATAACTGAACCTTTGAAATCTGATAGATAGCAAGCTTCTCCATGGCATGGGAGGGGAGATAGAAAGGAACCAAATGGGAGAATTGATTTAATAGGGCTCAGACATTAAATCATGCCAACTTTAAAATGGTATTTAATCTGAGCTGCGAGTCTCAGCCTATTTTCAGCTGTGTCTGATAAGGTAAATGTTACCTTTATTGTAAACATTTGTGGTTGTGTGTTGTAATTTACATTTATGTCACTTCTGGAGTTGCTTTTTGGGACTGTTCTAAAGTGAAGCTAGCCTGAAAGGTGCAACCTGCATGTGGCTTTGCAAAGGAATTCTTCCTGTAATAAATAGTTTGCAGGGTGTGCTAAGTTTTATAATCATAAAACAGGACCTCAAGATGTTGGAAAATAATTTTAACAAGTCTTTACTTGAGAGTATGGGGATTTCTTCACCCCTTTGTGCTGTTGTAATGAGGACCTTTCCAGGCAGCCTTCTCTGCAGACATTTCATTAGGGCTCTCGGGCTCTGCAACGCGTTTCTGTGCCTGAGTAAGGGATTATGCTAAGCCTATCAAACACTGCAGTGCTCACATCTTATTTTAAGTCAGAGGCACTTACGGAGAAGAGGTGATTTTAATTCTGGGAGGAGGGAATGTGTCTACAGGTGAGAGCTGTTTTGAAGCCTGAATGGCTGGGGCATGGAGCTGTTGAATTTTAAACACTTTGGATAGCTGTTTTGCATGTGTAGTCTATGAGAAGACACTGTGCAAGATGGATACCCTTGTTAGCACTTCTATTTAGGCATTTTTAATAGAACTACAATAATTTAATTATTAATAAGTAAATGTAGTAGGAATAATATTGACTAGCTGTTCTTCCAACTGTACTTACTGCTTACTACAAGCAGATCTATTGCAGAAGTTGTAAAATTATGGAAGTCCTAAACTTTTGCATCAATTTCTAATGCTTTTAATATTAAACTGTATTTTAATGATACTTGTATGCAGTTCTGTTGTGAGATGTTATTATAAAGTGGGACATTTTACTCCAGCTCAGTTCAGTTGTATTATTTTGATAGGTAACTTTGCCCCTAATTAATAATGTCTGTAGAACAACACACTGCAGAAAGAGGAGGAGACTGCAGTGAGAGCTGTTAGTTCTCAAGTGTCACTGATGACTTGATGTTGTGTGCAGGGATCACGATCATTTTAGTGGCACTAATATTAGAAGGATGAAATGCCACTTTCACCATGTGCCTTGGCAAGCCTGGAATGTCTAAAATGTCTCCTGTCATATGAAGGACATGTTTTAGAAAACCTCCAAAGAGAAATGACTTGGGCCTCTTTAGAGCAGAACTGCAGTTAATCTACTGCAAGCAGAAATATGAAAATCTAGGAATTTGTTTCTGTTCTTGGAACAGCTGTTGTTTAACTGCTGAGGTAGTAAAAATTTATATAAAATCTGTGGAGGAGCAACTAAGTGGTAAGAATGGGTAGAGAATAAATTGATTTTTTTCTGGTAATGGGAAGTTTTATTATGGTTTATTACTCCATATGTAATGGATTTTTGAAAAGAGAAGCTACTGTGTTTTCCCTTTTGCTTGAAATGTCAGTTATTTACTGTTTCTTTATTTTTTTAGGTTACTATTAAAATCCTTAAAAATGCAGATGAAGACTGGCTTGTGCAGAATCCTTCTGCTATCTTATGCAGATAAAAGGGAATCCTAAACCAGGTTTTAGTACAAGGTATGTATTACAGTATGAGGCTTTATCCAGCAGTTACTGAAATTGTACTCCACTTTTTGTTCAGATTTGTGATTTGATGTAGTTGTGCTTCTACACTTCAACTAATACTTGATTTCAGGTAATTCCTGCCATGTGTTATGTTTTTAGAGGACTTCAAGCATATGCACACAGCCTCTAGCAGTCAGCTCATGCTCTGGCCAGCCATCCAAACCCCGTAGTGCCACATTTACATGATGCCATGTCTGAGCTGCTGGATGTTACTGATACGTTGCACTCAGAATCCTGATGGTTTGTACAACCAACACAGCAGTTACTGATTCTGAAGTCTTTGGCATTAATCAGAGGGCACTGGTCTGGAAGGTGGTGTCCACGCACTCTGGGAAGCCCGGGACAGAGTTTGATTTGTGTGCACACGGGTGTGTATTGCCATCTGCCCTGACTGTGAGCAGCATCTCAGTGGGGCTGAGAGATAGCAAGGTTTTCAAGGGAGTTCTATGCAGCTAAGTTCAATAGTTCTGGTAGTTCCAAAATTCAAAAATACCAGTTATTTTTATAAAGTAAAAGTAAATTTAAACGCTGGTGGGATTTGACCAAGGTGTGCAAGTTCTGCTGGTAAAGCAAGAGAGACTCGTGTTAATTCTCCTGTGTTTGTTTGGCTTAGCAAAAGGACTCAGAGCTGTCTCTGCAGTTGTGCTAACAGTAAATAAGAGAACGGGAAATATAAAGGACCAGAACAATTTATCTGTTTCGTAATCACATGTAAAAGGTGTCCCTGTCCATGGCAGGGGTTCAGACCAGATGATCATCTCTCTCCAAGTGCTGGCAACTTTCTTTGCAAAGCAGGATGCCATTGGCTGCCTTTGTGGCCAGGTTGCACTCTTTGCTCAGGGTGGTTCTTGGACTTGGTGTTCACCAGGGCCGCTATGTGCTTACCTGCAAAGGGGCTTTCCAGCCAGCTGGCCTCTGTCCTGTTGTGGTGCCTGGGATTATTTTTCCCCAGGTGCAGGATTTGGCATTTCCTTCTGTTGAATTTAATGAGATCCTATAAGCCCATTTCTCCAGCCTGTCTAGGGATCACTGGATGGTGGCATGACACTATGGCCTTAGCAGTCACTCCTCGCAGCTTTGTGTCACCTGCAGACTTGCTGAGGATGTGTTGTCCCATCAAGCAGGGCAGAAAGGAACATCTTGAAAAGCACTGGCCTCAGTACAGGGATACTCTGCTTTTCACTCGCGTCCAGGAGGACTTCATGCCACTGACAACTTTCTAGGCCCATCTCTTCGGCCAGTTTTCTGTCTACCTCATGGTCCACATACTAAGCCTGTCAGTATTATGACAGGATCAAAATTATAATTGGAGATACTATGGTGGTGTCGAAAGATTCCCTAAGCCAAGGCAGACACTATCCACTGCTCTCCCCATGTCCACTTTACTGGTCACCTCACCAGAGAGGCACTCTGGTTGGGATCATTAAGTATTTGCAAATGACCTCTTTGTAAATCCATGCTGACGGCTGCCACTTATCTTCTTGCCCTTCTTGGTCTGGAAATGATTTTCTGGAGTAGTTGTTCCATCACCTTGCCAGGGCCTGTAGTTCCCTGGGTCCTCTTTCCTGCCCTTCTGGAAGATCAGAGTGACTTTTGCTTTCCCCTGGTCTATGCACACCTCTCCCAGTTGCCACACTCTGTCAGCAATGGAGAGTGGCCTTGCAAGGCCAGCAGCCAGCTTCTTCAGCACTCATGGGAGCATCCCATCAGGCTCAGCACATGTGACTTGTTGAGGTTGTGTTCCTAACCTGGACCCTGTCATGTTCTTGGTCTCTTGCATCTCTCTTGGGAGAGGCAGTGAGGAGGTGGGAAAGTTGTTGCACACTTTGTTTTGTGGTTCTGCCTTTGCCCTTTACTAAGGAGTCACATTATTTATTAGCTGTAGTAAAATCACAGTATAAAAATTATCACACAATAATTTGTAATATAAACCAGACTGCTGAAATAAGCAAGCTACAAGCATTTACTCAAAAAACCTAAAAAAGACAAGCAGCTAAAGCTCTTTGTCAGAAAAACAGTAGTAAACGGAAAATGCCTAATTTTTTTCCGAGTTTGATTCAAATGGGATTTTTTTAATCTAGAGGACATTTTGTCTTGACCATGTAGCCATTGGAATTCAGTCACTACATATGAGAGTGCTACTGTGCATGAGAGCCATTTGGGAACCTCAGTGTTTGGCAGGTTTCCCAGGCATCTCAGAATTTTTCTGTCAGCTTACAGTTTCCTTCCTGTGAAGGGAATAAAGGATGGTCAAGGTTCCTTGGAGGTAACAAGTGTTCCTTTTACTGGCTAAATAACAACTCCTTATCTCAAGGAAGTGATAAAAACCTTTCTTCCTCTTCCCCCATTCCTCACTTGTGTGTGGACTTCAGACTGCAGTGTGAACCTGGCTGATGAAGTGTAATGGCCTAATGAAATTGTGTTAAGTATTGTGCCAAGCTGCCTGCTCCTGGGCTTCCTGAACAGAGGGAGCTCCAGGTGCCTTGGGGAGGAAGGCTGTCTGAAAAATTGCTGGCATTTCTCAGCTCTTTATCCAACTGTATTTGCTGATGTGTTGCTCTATAATTTGCCATTTGAGTCTTAAGTACTCTACTTTGATGACAAAAGCACACTTGCAAGGAAGTTACCACTCAAGTGTCTCTTGTAACTCCTCAGCCTGAATCATACTTACTCCTTTGAAATGTTCCTCTCCATTGAATGCATTAGGTTTCAATGAAAGCCACTGGTGGCTGCCCACCTTCCCCCCTTCCGAACCCGAAGACGGCTGTTACATTGAGATGATGTGCAAAATGCTCCTCTGCACCTTAGAGTTACACCGACCATCCGGGTGAGAATATAATGGTGTTGTCTCTTGTTAGAACTCCTGTAATGGTACATTTTGTACTCAGTTTTCAGTTTGTTAGTACTATTTTTGTGCTTAATGCATGAATGGTTTTTTCCTTTGTATCTCTTTGTGCTCTTGGGCATACAAATAATGCTGTTATCTAATAAAATAGTAACTAAATCTGTCACACCTGGCTGAAGGTGGGAGAAGGACGAACTGATCATTCTCAGTTAAGCTGTTTTCTCTCTGCTTGCAGACAGGCCACACATGTGAGACCTGAGGGAAAAGGGCTGTTTGAAATGACAAAAAGGGACCCAGCCTAGAGGCCGGTGTGTCCCCACCAATACCTCAGCTCAGAAAAGACATGAGAAGAATGTGAGTGCATCTGCTTGTGAGCTCCAAGGCCTCTTCCTACAGGAGGAGCCAAGTTACAGCTTTTGTGATGTTACTGTCTTCAGCCTCTGGCACAGAAGGTGGTGCCAGTCCAGCATTTCATAGTAAAGCTGATGTTGGCCTACTTTATGTGCAACTGAGGTACTGATGCCCTTTTCATCTAGACTGCACTCAAAGCAGATTTTCTTTCTAGAAACAGCAGTGTTAAGGGAAATGGGTGTCCGTAAAAAGTTTGTACATTCTACAAGAATAGTAACAGTAAATGATATGTTAAATGACTGCTCTTTGGCTTAAATGATTGCTGTTGGACTTTAAAAAAGCCTTTTAAAAAGTAAGAAAATATTTTCAAGCCCTACAATATATGACAAAAAGTAGGAAAGTGGTAGGGTTTATGCTGCCGTAGTTTAGAAGAATACAACAGTATTAATTACCTAGAGAAAAATGGTATGAGCCAGGGACAGCTGAAAAGAACTGGAAGGAAATGTTAATCATAGGGGAGATTACAGCTGCAGTAAGGTGTCTGTACTGTTGAGTAGGAAGTTATGCTACATTACTGTCTTAATGTAGCTCAATAAAAAGATGAAAAACGATGAAAAATGAAAAATTAATTTTATGTGATGTGATTTGAACATTAACCTGTAACATATCATGAGGGGTTTTTTTTCAATTTCTATAGCTATTGTAAAACTGTTTCAAATTAAATTAGTAACAGGATGTTTATCTTCTATTTCCTGAAATCAGCAAGGCAGTGCACATGAACTGAAGGCCTGACAGGAACCTCATGCAGTTAAGTCCTGCAGTGGGAACTGAACTCAGCTGCAGTTGTAGATCCTGGGCACAGACTGGTGGTCAAGCAGATTTGTGGAGGCTGATTTGGGGCCCTGAGGGACAAGTGAAGATGAAGGTCTCCACCCACATGCTGGACTCCATTAGAAGATCATGGCTGAGCAGGGGCCAGAAGAGCAATCTCTCTGTTCAGCACTTCTGAGACTGCAGCTGAAACACTGTGCCCAGTTCTGGGCTCTTGAAGACAGGAAGATGTGGGAACAAGTCCCATGGAGCCATTGGGCAGTCAGAAGGCTGTGGAGCACAGGAGCCATGGGGCCAGGCAGCAGGGGTTTTTCCAGCTGGAGAACAGGAGGTGGGAGTGATTAAGAGATCCTGTTCATCCAGCTGTGAAAGAGAAGTGCATAGAGATGATGGAGCCAGGCTCATGGTAGTGGTGCATAGTACAGTGGCAGTTTTGTACCAATGTTTTCAGTGCATGGAAGCATTGCACCATACCACTAATAAAAACAGTGCAAGGCAGTACTGTGTGGCTGTACTTACCTGGGCTCCCTGCATTGTGGAACCATTGGGGTCTTCCTGGTAATTATTTGGTTTCAGGAAGGGTGGATGCAGAAGACCTGGTCTGAGGGTTCACCTGTGGTTTTAGGGATCTTAACCCTGATATTCACAGAAAAAACAATTCTGATATTGACACAGCAGAGCTGACAGATCTATAAAGGTGAGGGAACATTCAAAGCCTTTAAATCTCCTGCCTGGTCTCTTCCTGCTGGCTGCTATACTTGAGGTATCTGAGATTTGAGAGAGCTTTCAAAGCTTAATTTTTCCTGTAGCCTCAGTTCTGCTCAAATTTGTAGCGCGTGGTGTCTTTTTCAGGCAGTTTTTTCCAAACTTGTCTTTGTCCCTCACTCAAACATTTTAAGACATGTTCAGAAAGTGAAAAATCTTTTCCTTGTTTACATGGGACACATTCAGAAGTGGAAAATATTTTCCTTGTTTATATGGGACACAGAAAAACAGGAATTTTGAAGTGTCAGGATTCAGTGATGGGCTTGGACTGCATGCCCATGCTGCAGTAGCTTAGAAACACATGGCCTTTATAGTTCTCTTGCCTTCTTAAAAGACAAAGCTCCTTTATGGACTCCAGCAAAACTAAACACACTGCTACAGGAATGCAGGGTCATCACAGCTCCCATAATCCTGGGCAGCCACCACTTTGACAGACTAACCTAAGGAAAGACACGTTACCCCGGCTGTTTTCCAGTACCATATGGAAAGACACATGGTGGTAACAGAATTACAGCAGGGACAGACAAGCAGAACATTTTGGGACAGCTTCTGTGCACTTGGAACAGACCTGGCTGGCTAGTATGGCAGCGGAACGCTGTGCAGTCTCGTCCCCATATTGGAACAGCTTCCTTAAATTCAGACTCATCAAAACCCATCTTGTTTTTGCAAATGGATGCAGAAAGCACAGAAGACCTGTGACATGATCAGCTGCATCACGCACCAACCATCAGCACCTGTGAAAGAAGCCAGGAACAGCAGTACTGCTGCTGGAGCAGTGAAGGTAAGAACCCTGAGCCTTCAGAACCATCTGCTACCACTGCAGTTCATGGAACTGCAGCTGCAGCCTTTGCTGGTGGCAGCAAGAAGAAACTGAGCAAGTACTTCACAGGTATTTCTCCACAGTGCCTAAAGAATTGTTTTTTATTGTAGCTACTATCTCTTCATCCTTTGTCCACCAAAACCTTTTTCAGCAGTCGGACAAAAGCCATACAATAAAAACGGACAAAACCCAGCTTCAAACAGCTTTTCATACACTTCTTATGCATTGTCAATAGGGATTCTGAATTTATACTGCCAACTAAAAAAGAAAGATGGCTGCAAAATATCCATCCCTAATGAAAGCATAATGAAACCCAGATTTCATTCCCATGCTCTGTAGAACTCCTCCCTCTCTCCCAAGTGCCTCAAGATAAAAAACAAAACAACCCCTCAGATCAACAGCCTTTGACAAACTACTTGCTCTATCAACTCTTGGAGCATTACTAGACATTTTTAGGTTAGACTGTACAACAGTTTCTAAATAGCATCTCTATCGTTTGGACATTTCAAAACACCTTTTATCCCCGCCTGGAGCAGCTCCAGCATTTCCCACTGGCAGGTGCCGTACAGAGCTTGTCCCGCACACACTGTGCTGCCACACGTCCTGCACTGGAGTGACTGCGAGGGGCAGCCACGTGGATGAAACCCTGCACTCCAGCATAAGGAAACACAAGTGTCCCCTTTCCTTATGCATCATCCAGGGTTATGCACAGTAACTAAAATTTCAGCTACACCAAGTCCCAAGTGTTGGCAGTGACATACCTGATTCTCAGCCAGTGCTTTTCATGCATCTCAGGTGTTCACACTTAGCAAAGTGAGGTATCTAACATATTTCAGAGAGGTGGAGGTATAAAGTCTGTTCAAAACCCAAATTTGTTAATTTCGATACTGTGCAAAAACATAAGCAACTATTCTAAATCAAAACAGAACGAGTATTTGTTATGTCATGCTGCTGTTCTAGTTTTATATAGCTTAATGTGACATTCCACAAAAATTGTGTCCTTTGTTACTCATTTGGTGTCTCTTAAATATGAAAGATTTAAAACTTCAAGAACCAAAAATTAAAAACCAGTTAACTGAACTTCATATTAAAAAATCACAGTTCTTAAAAGGATACTTCATACAGCTGCACCATTTTGATGGTGAGCAGTCAAAATCATCAAGAATTTATGCACAATAGTTTTGCTAATAATATAGGCACATAGTGGCATGTAAACTACACATGACAACTAGAACAGCAAAGGCACGATCTGGTTTGGTTTCTCCTACCTTTCAAGACGTTGGTTAATTTACAAAGAAAAATATTCTATACTCCATGCAGAAGTATTACATTTATATTTTACAGCACAGGACCATTACAAAACTGCTGTCATCTGATAAAACGGGTCATTTAAATAAAATAATAATATAATAATAATAAAATAAAAAGATAGCAGCTTTTTGCATTGAGGAACTGATTTTCTGAAGTAAAGGACAACACACGTTCTGTCATCTCTCAGGCTGAGGACATCTGAAATTCTCTGTGTATCTTCTTGTCTGCCTGGACACTGAAGGTAGCCACAAGTTCTCTGGTTTGCTATTTTTAGCTTGTGTTTGTTTTTCCAGATGTCACCTAAGACCTCAAAAGTTTAAGACCCCTTAAAACTACCAGTTGCTTCTTTAATACCAAAGCAGGTTTAAGCAGAGATTTAACTCTGACTGCAACCCTTCTGTGAATTGAGCCTATTCAGATGTCTTTGTTCACGCCTGCAGACTGAACTCTGTTAGTTCAAAGGGAATCACTCTAAGCATAACTGGTGTCTCATTGAGAGACAGGAACAGGAGCAGTTTTAAACTAGAACACAGCCCTCAGCAACTTAAAAGTTAAACCTAATGCAGTCATTTTAAAGTGTAATTTCTGCCCATGGCTCCAATAATATGACCGTTCTGCATCGCACATAGAAACGTTAGAGTGAGTAGAAAATTTTAGTTTACAAATGAAGATCTTTAAAAAAGACATTCCATGTAATTACCTTAACTATATGCACCATTCCACATTGTGGAAAAGCTGAAATATGCAGTCTGGACTCCACAAGTTAAAGAAAAACAGAGTTATATGTATTGGCACAAGTACTTACATCTACATCTGTACAAAGTAAAAAAAGCTGACACCCCTGTCCCACCAGTGCAGCGTATTCAACTGCTCTCCAACACACACTTCTGTGACTGCCAACGAGCGGCGAGCTGGGAACTGAGTCTTCAGAGTGTGGTGCCAAAATGTTCCAAACTGCTTTGTCAGTCTCTGAACAGAGGAATCAGAAGTATATCCAGAAAAGTGTCAGTCCACTCAGCATGCTCAGAGGTCACTGCAGCAGCTTCACTCTGTAAGCTCCTATGAGCAGCTTTACCTGTAAAAGCAAACAAAGGTTTCCATATCCACGCTGGCCACAGGTGATTACTGTGTGAAGCACTCCTAATGTAGGAACGGCACAAGAAAAGGCACACAACTGTTACTGACTAAGAAAGGAAAAAAGAGAAATTACAAAGTCCTTAATAAAATCGATTTATAGTAGCCCTACTGAAATATGGATGGCTTGTTAAAGGACTCCAGTAGAATACTGCAGCATCAGATGGTGTTTGAACAAGTTAGCCCCAAATCTGAATGAGACAAACATATACTTCCATCTGAATACACCTTTTTCCACTTAAAAAAGGAATTAAAAGAAAGTACAATAAAACATTTAAGAGTATAACTTCAGTGCAACTTTTAAATCTAAAGATCTGGAAAATATACTGGTATGTCTTTCTAGGATAAAATAAATGCTACCAGAACAGGATTCATCTTGCAACATGTAGTGGGGAATATTGCCCAAGCTACCTGTAAAATGCAACAGACTATTTAAAAGCAAAGTGCATACCCCAGTAAATATTTCCAACACACAAGCAAAAACATCTGTATGCAAAAAAAATGGTGGCCACTCCATGTATCTTTCAGTCATCAAATTCACAATATAGATGGAGATGTTGTTTAGCTGGAACACTAGTTTATCCTAGTGTATGAATTATTCTGACTGCAACATAAAAACGTTTCATTATAACAGAATTAACACATGGCAATGTTACCGAGTTCTGGCAATGTCACAGGATGTAACTGATGGAAACTGGGATGAGGAGACAGAGGAAAATCCTTAGTTTTACATTTGCAACATACAGCTAGAAGCATTCAGACTGGAAGAGTTACTGTGCAACAAATGAACACACACATTTAATTTTGAGAACGTTTTTTACCTTGGCAGTAGGAGATTCTGCCAACCGTATGAAAAGCTTGTTAAGACCTGCAGTAGGGCTGAAGGAATAAATAAAGTGACTATCCTACAAGGAAAAAGAAAATGGACAAAGTTAATGGTAGGTTATGGCTGAAAGAACTATATAAGAGGACTAACAGTATACAACATTTTCACTATGCTCTTTTTGAAAGAACATTGTGTATGAACCTTTGATGCAATGACTGAGAAAAAAAGAGGACTTGAAAATTGTGCAGAGTGATGCATTTAACAGATTAAGAAAACAAACCAGAAATTAATTATTAGAACTTTGAGGTAGGTTGTTCAGAAAATATTTAAGAACTTACTTGTGTCAAATACGTGAGAGGCTTGGTCAATTAGAGAAGAAGCCTCAGTCCCAGAATCACAGAAGGTTGGAAGCTGGAGAAGACCTTTGCAGGGCATCTAATCCAACCCCCTGCTCAAGCAGGGCCACCTAGAATCAGGTTGTCCAGCACTATGTCCCTAACTTTTAAGTCATACATTTTTATGGAACCTAGTACAAACAAACTTTATAGTTCTCTCCATATCCAAAGAAAATTAAGTTTCATTTTAGAAAAACATCATAATGATAAAAAGTATGCTTCATCACAATACTGTAAATTCAAATTATGGCACTGAGATTTCCCAGGTTGATCTATGAAGACTTTATGAAATAGCTTTACAGTCAATCAGTTATATGAAAAGATTTACCAAAAATACAGGGAGCTGGAATTTGTCGTTTAAAACCACAGCTTGTACACTGCATGTTCCACAGAGCCGAGCAATAACTTGTTTACCGAAGAAATTTGCATGGAAAACAAAGAGAAGAATTCCAGATCCTGAAAGGGAAGGCAATTCAGTTACATGAATTTGAAATCAGATCCATTATCTAGAACTGCATACACTGGACCTTTGAAGACAGGTGCAAATACATATAAATAAAAACCATTGTATTGTGTAGATATATATTAACAAACCAACATGCAAAAATCCCATTTCCCAAGCCAGTGGATCCAGAAAACAACCAGCTTGGTCACCAAGTTAAGGACTTTTCACAGCAGAAATCATTTTATCGGCTATTAGAAAGGAATGCAAAATGCAAACAGCAATCCTCAGCACAGTTCACTTCTGTGGTTTCAGGTTTACCCAAAGAGAGTTATGGAATTTAGTGTGGTTTGGGTCTAATCAAGAGAACAGACAGCTGAGCCCAGTCAATTATGGATCTTTATGAACTGCACTGAAATTCAATAAACAGCAACTTGAACTACCTGCAAATGCTTCATTTTAATACATAAACTTACATTAAGTTTCTTAATTCTAAAAGACAAGGTAACTGGGAGACTTATCCAATAACTCTGAACAACCAGGAAATTGAGCAGACATACTCACTTTCAATCTCAGTTTAAGTGGATTCTAATAGTCACACTGATTTATCACTTTAAGAAAAATCAGTATCAGTAGATATTTCCGTGATATACTCATCAAAAATGATTTAGCTAAGCCAAGCAGCAGAGAATAGCATCTGAATTCCTGGAAGAATAAAGAAACATTCCCAAATACCTTGGGAATTTGATTCCTGGCTTTTTCAAAGGATTTGTGGGCGAAACAAAGTTGACTGCAGCTGCTTCCTTTTCCTAGTATTTCTAGACTGCATTTGTCTCAGGGCACTGCTGGGACTATATTCCAAGCCTTCAGCACATGAGCCGCTGTCCATGAAACAAAAGGATCCACTACATGATCTTCTCTAGTAAACTAGTAAGCCTAGATTTTCCTGAATCATTAATTCTAAGGTAAAGGTAAACCACTCCTTTTCTATAATGCCTGTCTCTGAGCTAATGTAACCCATGAACAGAAATAAGTTGATACTCTATACCTGGCAATTAAAAAGTCTTAAAAAAAATATACACAAACCCTACCCATAATACATCAAAATATAATTGCTCTCCCTGTGTTCCATAATCACAGCATTCTTAACATGATGTACTGCAAAGTCATACAAAAATAATTTGCATAGGAGGTAATTCAAGACATGCTTTAAACATATCGTTCTACCTTTTTAAACAAACAAACAAAACCCCCACCACAACAACAAACCCTTCCCTACCTTCTGGCACATTTTGTGGAGGTTTATAGTTAAAGTCCAGAGAAAAGTCTGGCCCTTCACAGAGACGATGACACGCAAGTGGGAACACTGGCTCCAGCAAAGCAAGGCGACTTTCAAAATAACCCCTGATGGTATCTTCTGCTACTTTTGAGAGCCTGAAAGACCAAACAAGTGAGGCCTGTGCTTCACACAGTGAATTATTTTACCAGACATAAGCTTGGTGAGAGGTGACACACGCACACAAAAGGATTCCAGACCACCTTTTTAGATTCCTGATTTTCAGGAGTGAATGCCTTCCTCTCCAGTACTCATGTATAAATGAACCACAGGTCCCAATATTTAGTTAATAAAATATTTTGTCAGGAATCTGTTTGTGAAATTCAACTACTGGGTCCAAAAAAATAAAATGTTAATACAAATCCACTACAGTAGATTAAAAAAAAAAATCTAACTAGCCATGTATTTGAAGGTTTTATATACAGAAAAATATCCCAGAAACATCAATATACCTGGTGGCTAAACAGACATCCCCACTTTCCCAGCTTGACTGAATTATCAATCTGCCTGCAAGTAAAAATAAAGAAGTACATCCCTGTATAACTTTACTGGTAATACTACTAGAAAAATGCAGTTTCTAGTTAAACTCTGTGAATAAAACAGTGAAAAAGTAGCCATTCTGCTACTAAAAGGCAGGCAAAGTGGGGATTTTGTTTGGTTTTTTGAGGGGCTAGGGAGGCAGGGGGAGTGGCAGCCCAGCCTTCAAACAGAGTCCACATCACCGACCGGGGTCTGGCACCTTTGCAGGCGGATTACTCAGTAACCCTCTTCAGAAAGCTGTTTTGTCAGAAATAGGTTTTAAATGCTTTAGCACAGCAGAGGTCCTGCCTCTGGCAGCTTTATAGCTTTTTCAGTTATTATTCAGAGCACACTTCCCCACCCTGCTGAGACTATCATCTGCAGAATCCAAAACTTCAATGTTTCACTGGAAAGAAACCACAAGAACTGCCATGCCTGAGCAAGCCCCAAAGCCCACATAGCCTATTTTCCAGATGTGTGACAAAGCCATATTTAAGATGAGAAATTAAGCAGTCGTTCTTTTTTGGTACACTGTCCTATTTTCCAGCAATCTGATTAAGAGCCATCCAAAACTAGAAACTGCAGTCAAATCACATCTCCTTAGATCTACTTAATCTCTTCTAAAATCCCATGTATTTGTGACCACAGCATTCTGCAACAATGAGATCCATGATTCAGTTTTGCTGTGCAAAAATATTCCTCCACTTCAAACCTATCACTAGTTCATTTAGTAGGATGGCCTGCAGAACCTGTCTCATGGCTTTGGGTTATTTTCTGTTGTTGTTTCCTGATTTCACATTTTGACTGTTTAATCATTTTATTTTCAGCTTCACTACTACTATATTGTCCTCCTTTCTGACTGACAAAGAGCACTGAACTGGTATTTTCAGGTAGTGGGTCTAAAAGCCTCCTGAACTAGCAGGAGGTATATTACTCCCTGTATATTTCACATTCACATCAGCGCAGTGATACCCCCAGACATCACTTTACAAGCGTCAATATTTAATTTCAACTGCCACTTCACTGGCAAAATTACATGGTCAAGATCTTCCAAAACTCATTATTTACATTAGCCAAAACTGAAGGTGGCAGATGTTAAATAGGAAACAAACTGGAAAGGCATCAAATAGTGAATGAGTGACAAAGTCTCCCTACATTGAACCGCAGATACCAGATCACTTACCTAATCCTGCATGCTTGCTGTTGCCTTCAAAACCTTAACTAACAAGTCATGATTTGCTTCCCTAGGCAAGAATCAACAAACTCCATTCACCCACTTCAGCTGCCCCTGCTCACTTTGACAGGTTTCCAATTTTTGAAAAATAATTATTAGCTTTTATGCTTTTAGCACTTTTCCTTTTAGCATTTTACAAGAGAAAAACATTCCTTACAGTGCTCATCTGCTCAGGATAGAAGTTTGATACAGTGATCTACAATATCTCAGACAAACTTTACAGGGCACTAAAAACAGTGGCATCACAATACTTTCCTCCTGGTATGAAACTGGATCCAAATGTTACTTCAGCAAAAATCAGTAGCACAAAATCTAGCTGGAAACCAGTCACTGCTGGTGCACCCTGAGATCGCTGCTGGGTCTGGTCCTGTTCAATAGCTTCATTAATGACCCAGCAGATGGGGCAGTGCACCCTGAGCACTTTGGCAGACGAGACAAAACTGGGAGGAGGGGCTGGCTGATAGCCTCTGGTGTATTTCTGTCATCCACAAGAGACCTGGACAGGCTTGACAAGTGGGCTGACAGAAACCTCACAATGCTGAGATATCTTTAGAAAGTTTCCAAGGACCTGACAACCTCTCTGAGCAGCCTGTGCCAGTGCTGCATCACCCTCAACAGGAAAAATGTATTTCCTGATATTCAGAGGTAGCCTCCTGTGTTCCAGTTTGTGTCCATTGCCCTTTGTCCAGTCACTGGGAACTACTAAAAACAACCTGACTCCACCCCCTTTACCCTGTCACTTCAGGTGTTTTTTGATTGATACACATTGGCCATTACAAGGCAGTTTCTGTAAAGACAGACTTAAGAAGTCAGCTGATGGGGAACACAAGAGATAAGAGGCAAAAAACACCCAGGGCTTTCTATACACTGGAAGAGACTAAGTTTGGATTGCAAACTATTTGATAGATTGTCTTAGATTAGAGAGATTAATTACTAGGACTAAATCATAATGAAACAAGAAAAAAATCTTGCACTGTGACAGTGTTCTTCCAGCACTGACTGTGCATTCACAGCAAAATCTCACCTGCTGCAGAAGCCCTGAGACCCTCCCTGAGTCTTCCCCAAGTTTAGAGATTCCTGGCTATAATTTTCTGCCCATATACATTAACTACAGTATTCCTCCAAATGGGTATTTGAAGAGCTTGCTCCTTCTCTGTATGTCTGTCTCAGTTTAGCTCAGTATATTTTTACATGACCATACGACATCAACACTTTACATGTCACATACACTGCACTGCTCTTCAGTCATTCTGCTGCATGATAATGGTGATGATTTCCATCATCTACTGCCATTAAAGCTTTATCCCTGGCACTTTCAGCTCATAGCTGATGTTTAAAGGTCCAACAACACCACAACTGCCTGCACAGATTTTTCATGGTGTTTCTGCTTGGTGTTCTTTTGTTTGATGTTTTCCTACACTTTCTAGCAAGGTATTTTATTTGGCATGCCCTATTAAGAGCTTACATTTAATGGCCTGGTGCTTATACACTTCTAAGTTTTCATGATTGCTGTATCTTAAGTTAAATTAATCTTTCTCTTCTAGGAATTACCTTTTCCGCTCTTCCATGCTTTTACTCAGTGTTTGAGCAAGTGTATGCCAATTCTGCTAGCTCACCTAATATTGATTTCACATGATTAATTAGCTTTCTGCCCAAATCAGACCTGTTTTCTTTCCTGACATTTTCCTTGACTTAAACCAGAACTATGACATGCCTAGCACTGCAAACTTCAGCAGAACAAACTTGGAAAAGTTTACTCACATTTCCAAGTGGCTCCTGAGCTGCTCATACACCAGTACATTATTGCACTGTTTAGCAAAATGCATGGCACTGTTCTGATGCTTGGACAAAATGTTGCAGTCGGCTCCGCTTTCAATCATGAGCCGCACTATATCAGAATTCCCTCTTTTACAAGCCTGGGTGGGAAGGGAGAAGATGGAAGGACAGAAAACAATGACAAACCCATTAGAACAGAGCATACATGACAGTAAGCAGAACTGCAGAAGTGAATTAAAATCCAAAATTAGTTACAATTCAGAAACTTTAACTATTTACTCTGTGAATGGTAACACAGTTTGAAACTCGGGAACAAACTCCAATAAATATTTTATCCTTATCCAGGCAATACTAAAAACCCAATCCTACAGAAGCAGTAACTGTCAGGACTACCAAGCAGACATAATTAGAAAAAAAAGAGAGAGCAAATCCCAAAAGTCCTGTGAAAACATCTGATCTGCTGGAGTTCAGTAACTGTAAATTATCTTGCAATTGTTTACCTGAGTAAATATGTTTCTGTAGAACTATTTAGAAACTATTAAAGTAACATTTCCAAGTGCCTGTTTTTCTATGCATCTCAGTTTAAAATGGTACTTTGGGTATGCAGTAAATTTACAGAATTTGTCCCAGACTGGTACGCAGCTATGTCAGAAAGCCTGACACTGTTATCCTCTGCATAAATGTTCAAGGCTGTTCACTGTTACTTACAGCAAAAATTTCAGGGCACATCAACCACAGACTTAACAAAAGCACAGGAAAATCTAAAAAAAGTTTTACTTTGAAGAAAGCAAACACATGCTCTTGGTCACTTGTTTTCAAACACTTCACTCAGATAAATTAGGAAAAGGCAAAAGAGATACAACATTTTTATCTTTGTAAGACCTTTCAGAAGACAGCTTCTGAAATTTATCTCTGCTCTGAACTTTGAGCTGTGCCTTCAACCCATTGTCTTCCATAAATAGAACAACCCACCTGCCTTCCTCAAAGCAAAAAACCCAGATCTTGCAACACCTGACAGAAAGGAATTGAGTGCTAAGATATTTTTTCTCTCCTTGAAAAAGTACGATCAAACTCCTAAGGTTAAATAAGAGTGATTTGATAAACACATTGATAGGTTTATCCACAGAGGGCTAACCTTGTCCCAGTAAGTTACATCCTATTCTTTGTATCTGCATCGCAAAGCAAACACCCGGAATAAGTCACTGTAGGCTGCTGATTGGTTTGTATAGCTGTGCATCAAAGACTAATGAACACTTTAAAAACAAAGAAGGTCAAGACTGAGGTTCATGGAAGTAGCCAAATTATGAAGAGCTTTGGGATTGATGTGGCTGAGGAAACCACAAGTGAGTTGCTGTCTTCAGAGAAGATGCAAAATCCCCACTTGTTAAGCCTCACAGAGGGCAGAACAGAAACAATACCACACTGTCTGGGCAGGAAAGCTTCTGTAACCTCTTTGGCAAGCAAACTACAGCAACAGCCTACACATAAATACAGCAACTTCATCCAAAGGAGATGAAATTTCTGGGTGAAATTCATCCACATAAAGAAAAAAATATTAAAAGCACAGACTGTTTTAAGAGTATTAGAATTTTTGCATTACAACAAAATTTTTAAAAAAGTCAAGACTTCCTTTGTGACTGGAGGAGTAATGGTGCAGAACAGGCACTGGGAATCAGACTGTCAAATTGGCTATTTTATTTCTGGCCTGAAATAAAACAGCAAGTGCCAATCACAGCAACATCCAAGTGAAAGATTTTCCTTTCTGGAATTTTTCTCTTCCTGCTGACAATCTGATTATCTCAGCTGGAAGATCATATCTGCATTTCTTTGAGCCAAACAACAGAAGAGGATGATGAGCCACATTTAGCACTGCATGCTTAAGGCATCTGTGTTTCTTGTTTAGATATTACAGTACATTAAAGAAATGGATTAAAACTCTGCTTAGAGTAACTATGAATGGTATTTTTATTTCAAACATGGGATGTGTTCCTGAAATGAATTCTACACATACGTTTTTACGTTTTACTTGTTTGACAAAAGTATTCCTATTAAACCACATGAGGACAAACACAGAATTTACCTTCATTAAGGCAGTCTCACCACTGCTCTGCTGCATGTTCACATATGCTCCAGCTTCCAGAAGAATAGCTACTGTTGTTAGAAAATTCTGGAGAAAAAAACCAAACCAAACCCACAACACAAGTAAGTAAAAAATATTCTGGTTTTGTTTCAGAATATAGAATGACATTTAGTTAAAAATTCATCCACAGAATTCATAACACAAGTTAACAATTAACATTGTTCTCTCCCATGGCTAATAAAGAGCAGTTCAGACTCAGGCAAATGGATAGCCCTAATTATTTACAATTCTTAATTTTTTCCTAAATCCTGCGATAATAAACATCACAGGAAGGAAGCAGTGTATTTGCATCTGCCACCAAACTAGGAACGAGGCTCCCTGCTGGCTTTCTATCTACTGTATGTGGGAAAGCACACGGACCCACCTGAACAGAAGAGTGCACCTGTGAAACCCTGACTTCCTCTAACTTACTGCTTTAGCTGGTCTTAGTGTGGGAAGAGCTTGCCATTCTGTCCATTGCCCAATTGCTTTAAAATACTAAATCCTGTTTCATCAGAGATTTTCTTTCTAAGTGTCTCCACTTTGTGTCCTGTGTACACAGATATCATAAAAAGCAATTCTAGCACAAGAAATTCAGCACTTAAGCAAAAAAATTCAGAGACCCTCTGCCTCCACTTTTTCTCCTATGATATTCTCTGCTCAGGGCAGGGTTTGTGATCAGAACTTATTTATACTACAATAACCACAGCTGGTGAAATTATTATCAGTCACCCTGCTGTATCTTGCTAACTACTTTTTAAGCATCATCCAAAGGTAAAAAATTGTGTACCAGCTTTAAACATAAGTAAAAGACCCCAGAATCACAAATGCAACAATAACCAAGCCAACCTTTTCAGCTGCATGTATCAATGCAGTTGTTCCATTTTTCTGTCTACCATTAACTTTAGCTCCTTTCCTGATTAGCACCCGCAGAAGGTCGTCGTGTCCTCCAGCAGCAGCAAGCATTACCAGGGTCATTCCACTTGGGTCCTGGAACAAGAATCATTCTCATTACAAAAAATAATAATAAAAAAAAATTCAAGATAAATCAAAGCTGCAATACAAAAATTCCAAGTGCATCAACATGTTTCACAAAGATTTCCCTCCCTGGCAGAAGAATTCACACACACACGGCTGCCAGATACCAGCAAATTATCACCTCCCACTTCTCTGGTCTGCAGGTCTCACACTCTGAGCTCCATGATCTGCAATATCTGTAACATTCTGAGGACCAGAACAAGAAGCAGGAAAACCAGAATGAACCAGGAAGAAAGGCTGTAAGGTATTTGAAGGTGGGGAAGACAGCAAGACTATGGGAAATAGAAGTCAGCACCCATGGAGAAAAACCACTATGGCTCAAGTCACCTGCTCCCACAACATTGCTTTTTGATTTTATCAGAGTGTAAGTACAAAGACACTTTGTGACCAGACAGTCTATTCACTCATTCCTGCATTTTTCACAAGACCTTACAACTCACAGAACACATACTGGCCTCAGTAATTCACTTTGCATCTTCTCTATAGCACCTCAGAAGTCTTAGCATAATGTGGAGTTCTCAAAATGCTACATAACACAACTACACAAAATCACCAGTGAAAATACCAGTATTGGAGATTTTAAAACTCAAAAATGGAACTACAGTCCTATTTAGGATCAGGATAAGCGATCCTTGAAAGTAAACCCGATAAGAACACAGCTGATGACAACCTGGCAGAAAACAAATTATGAAGTGAAGTGGTCCCAGTGTGTCAAACAACTTTCAGGTTTTTGGGGCTTTTCAGAGTTTTGTTTCCCCATGTACAATGTTTTACACAGTTGAGCCACTTGAACTGATGGTTATTGTTCCTAATAGTATGCAAAGTTCACATTTAGTCAGTTAAATATACTGGGCAAGCTGGCTGGAAAGCTACTGGGATTGTTCTATCAAACTTCATTTTTTCTTGGAAGAAATGGATAACAAATATTGAAACTTCCAAGTCTGTACTTCTTTTTGACACGTTGTGTTTTTTTACCTAGGTGAGATGGAAATCTGCTACAACACAAGAGGGGAAAGCTTTTCAAACAAATCAAAATTTGTATTCCTCCCTCCTACTGCCTTCCAATACTTCTACTGCACAAAAATTACCTCTTGATCCAAATTATATTCCTCATTTGAAGAAAGCGCCATTTTCACTGTCATGTAGTCTCCACTTTTAACAGCATCTCTCAGGAGAGCTAGAAAATAAATTCCATGCTGTTATAAGATATCTCCCTTTGAAATGTCAGCTAAGAAATACCCTTTCTTTCCAGAAAATACTCACTACTTGATATCGGTTCTGTTGAAACATGATTCTCATCTTCTCCACCAAGATGCTTCTGGAATTCTTCAAGTGTCAGCCATTCTAACTGCATGTCCATACCCAAACTCAGGACCTGCTGCTTGCCATCTATCATGTATTTAATTTTGTGGAAGAAAAAAAAAAAGTAAAATAAGTAACAAGTTGTAAATCTTCAAGCTAATAAATGCTTGCCCTTGCTTCAATGATCATCAGCTTAACAAATGACTACTGCTACTTTTCATTCAAATAAATTCTGGCAGTCAGCATGGAATGGTTCTCAGCAACAAAGGCTACATTACAAACAAACATAACATGCTTTTACTTGAAAGAAACTGTTAATTTGTTGTAATAAAGAAGGCTGAAGTGATTATGGAAAGGTGAAAACTCCACCACTGTAGTAGCAGAAGCACTGGAACCACTGAAAAGCTATCAGTGAGTTTCAAACGAAAATTTCATTTCAGCCCCCTGCAGAGACAAGAACTGGGGCACCAGAGATGTGAGCAGGAATGGAGAAAATCTCAACTACCAGTGCTCTCCATTTGACACACAGCCAGTACTTCTCAATCACCTTCTGCAGCAGTGCCAGTCCATGTGTTTGCTTCATCTCTTATAGTTCTCCTTTCCTTGTACACCTTGCTCTTTTATTTCTTCTATGAATTTATATTCTAGTAAAGATTCTTCTCTTAAGCAGTTATTCCCATAATATTAACTTTTTTTTTTGTTCTGAAGCTACATTAAACAACTCAAATGCAGTTTTGATTACCTTAAAGCCTAGAATACTAAGACAGTTACCAAGAGTGAGTACTTGAGCCACTAAAGACTATTACAGAACAAAATTTAAGTAAATGACCAGCATCAATTTAGAAAAGAACTGTTCTCTGTCTGTAAGTATTGGAGCACTGGAGCAAGCTTAACAGAAAACGAAAGTCAGGGAGAGCTAGTCCAGGTCCACCTACCCTGGCAAGTCTGAGTTCTGACTGATTTCAACATGGTACCATCTTCCTTTTAAGAAATGCAGTTTAGAATTGTGCATAAATTAGTACTTCTAAAATACTGTTCAGTATCTGCAATGACCAAACAAAGGACAAATTCTGCACAGAAACAATCATTAACCATTCTGCTTCTTACTACTTTTCTTAAGCACTGTGAGCATCTGTGCCACTTTCAGAAAAAGGTGTTTCTCTAGTGAAGGAATTTATCCTGAAAAAAGTCTTCTGAGATGAAGAGCTGTAACACTAATAATCCATTATACTATTAAGAATAGCAACAAAACCTAGACATTTTCTGCTGTGTATCTAATCATCCAGGGTTGTATAACTCATCTCTGTGGCTAAAGCAGGAGGCAAGATGTTTGTCTGATGGGAAACCATATACTTTTTAAATATAATATTTAAATTATATTTAAATATAATTTAAATATAAATTATTTAAACTTTTATTTAAATATAAATTTAAATATAAATTATTATAAACTTTTAAATATGAAAAGTATATATGCATAATATCATCAGAACACTTCTGAAACCAGCCAATAGCTGGATGAATTCCTCTAAAAATAAAAGATTACTATTACATGGCAGAGAAGCACAGCTGTCAATATTAAATTAAAAAGGGCAAAATCTTGATTTGTCTACAAAAACATCAGAGACTTCTACATTCTTCTGTGCTTCGTGCATGAAGCATATATTAACATTCTCACGAAGCATGTATTAGCAAAGCCATTAAACAGAACACTTTTGCTTCCTAAAATAAAAACAGAATTCCTTATTTCTGGGGGGTGTGTGTGTGTGTTACAAAACTACACAATATCCACCCTTGTAGAAATAAGAAGAGAATGCCCTGAAGGGTCATTCCCTTCTCTGTTTCAAGAAGTTAGCACTTACTTTTCAGGACCTTTTGCTCTTTTCTGTTTTTTTCTTCTTTTTCAGGTTCTTTTTTTTGAGATTTTTCTTTAATTTCAGTTTTCTTTACTTCTTTTTCCTAAAATTGAAAACAAAGATCAAATTTTAGTGGTAGAGAAAAAATGGAAAATAAACTCCTTTCACCACTCCATCAGTAAAGTGTATTTACAATTAATACTACTGAAACCTGTATGTAACAGACTTGTAGACATTCCTAAGAATTAAACAGGTGAGTCAGGAGTTAAGTCTGTGAAGGCTTCTTCCCTAACAGTAGAGGGATTATTTCCTGAACACAGTAACTTCAATTCATATTTTGACTGCATCCCAGCCATTCAAGTTGCTTTATGGAAAAGCTGCAGATATGACAAAGCCAGCATTTTGAAGGAAATTCAAAATTATGAACTTTTAGTTTGTTCCAAATAGTGAACCTGAATAGAATGTATTCAGAGTAGAATTATTACAGATTCTATTCTATTATAGAATATACTTATTATAGATTCTATTATAGAATAGAATTATTTCAGAGTATTTAACAATTTTGTAGCATTGTATTCGAAGCATTATGATAGCATTGACTTGAACCTCAACTGAGAAAACTTGACAGTTGGACACGAAAGGTTCCAAGCTTTCCAATTTACACAGACACAATGTTATGGCAACAGTTACTTGTGAAAAACAGACACTCAGCAAAATCCACCCAAACTCATGACATCCCTGCAGAAGACTGAGCTCACCAGTATCTAATATCACAGAAAAAGCTTATTGTAGATGTAGACATATAATCAAATTTGCCAAACTGGAATTCAGCTGTCTCTATCAAAGTTTGCCTTTCTCCTCCTGTAATCTTCTCTCTCCACTCAGCAAATTCACTGCAGAGAAGGTTGGACAAGGCTCCTTGGCATGGCTTTGTATCAGTCTCTGACACTAACCTGGCACAGGGAGTAGCACTGCCTTTCTGAAAAACTGCCTCAAAAGAAGTCCTCACAAAAATTTATATCTATGCTACCATATGACATGGCAAAAACCTTAATTAAGCCGGATTAATTTGGTGTATCATTATGTATTAGCAGAGACATTTAATTGCTTTCCTCACTGCCCCCCTTCCCTCCACAAACCTCAGCTTTTGATCACTGACGTGATTACTGCTAACACAGGCAGCTGTTAATCCTGCCAGATGCTCAGGATTTAAGAGGAAATCCATACCTTACTAAAGGGAGTACCAGATATTTGCTACAATGGCACTGTTAAAATCAGTAACCCTGAATTCTGTTCCAGATTTCTAACGCTTTCTGATTTCTGTTCCAGATCAGATGCAGAACATACACATTTATTTTTGGAGGCAAATGAAATGTAAGGAATGGTTCAGCATGCACTGACCCCAAACAGAAAGCACTGTGTTATAAATTGACATGATTGGCGTTCCATAAGCAGAGTTACTAAGGAAAGACAAGTACCTGAAACGTACGTGATGACTTTCTTTGAAAGGTATCATCTGTTTGGGCCAACAATTTAATGAACAAAAAGAACTCCTGCAGAACTCTCCACCAAACCCACCTTTGCAAGTCCACAGCTGCTCCAGAGAATAACTAACCAGTTACAGAAAACACTGTTTAAGCCTTCTACATTCAAAAGCAGAAAAGAGCAGAATGCCTTCCATACTTTCCTGGTACCTTGCAGCACGAGAAAAGCATAGACACAACTTACTGAGAATGCTGACTGAAGAGCCACAAGCAAACCCACTTTCCTCTGCTGATTTATTCATGGTCAAGGTGACAGGATTTTTATACTATTGGTAAACAGAACACAATTCCAAAGATTTTTCCTATTCTTTTCTCTTTCTCACAAACACTATAGCCTTGAACTATAAGTAAAATATTTGGGTAATAAAGGACCCAAATTAAACAGCCTTCTGAAACTAGTCTATGCCCCAGAGTAATTCTTTGTTTTCCAGAGGTTTCAACACTAAGATCCTGCAAATACACTCTTTTGTGTAGCTCTACTCTGAGATTATGCCACAGAATTCTCTATCCCCAAAATAACCTTTTTAAGGTGACCTACTCCATACACAAAACAATTGCAAGCAGAGGACCACTGCTGAACCTGCAGAAGAAACTTTCCACAACGGACTTATGGTCTCAGAAGTGGGATATAGTCCAGTAAGTTTCCATGTGTTTTGGCTGCAACTTGCTAAATCAGAACATGGCTGCTCTCAGCAGCCAATGTTTTATGAACTGCAAACTGTATTAGAACAGACTGAAGCAGCTGGAAGAAATCATATTCCCAGAAACATTACAAAAAACATTTATTTTTGTCATAAATTTTTTCTTCTGTCTTCACAATACTGCTTTTCTTAAAACACTACTGTGTTAAATAAGGAACAATAAATATTCTGGTATTTGCTTAGCTCATTCCTTACAACAGGTACACCACTTCTGTTTCTATTTAATATGAAACCATGTCATGAAACCAAGCATTTGCTGTAAGCACTCCAGGAATTCTAACAAGACAAGCCTGCTACACAATTATCTTGGAGACCCGGGCTTTAGAAGTGATTTCAGCATTCCAGTTCTCAGGTAGGTGCCACCACATGCAAGCCCTAATGCAATGGCTGGTGTCTGAGAGAGCAAGTGCTGCTCAATGCTGTCCTGTCTTACTGCACAAGCAGAATAAGGTCAAATGAGGAAACTCTTGAAGGTGGGCATGAACAAAGCTAAAATCAACAGCGTGCCTTGCAAGAACAGGAAATTTCATTCTAAGAGGACACAGTAAATGGGAGAAATTTATCCTTTCACATTTATGCTCTCCTGTCCTAAAGCATTTCCCCCTTTAGAGTGTTTGGAATCCAGAAATTTCCCAGTCTCTGTTATACATTGTGCACTGGGTGTTTCTTTAAGTTCATGCAGCTCAGTACCTTTCCAATTTGTACTTTCCTCTTTGCCATCATGAACAGTCATGGTTTGAGGTATCTGCACACCGAAGACGACTGATTTTACCCCCAGCCCCCACCCTAACCGTGCTTACCTCCCCAGGGGAGTCAGTGGGCTTGCACACCCTTTCATCAGCGCTCAATTTCAAACCCTTCTGCACTGGTGAAGGAGCAGGTGACACTTTCTCCAACTCTCCTGGTACTTTTTCTTGACCTGTTTGCTTTTTGTGCATGCTTTTCTTCTCTAAATGAGTATCCTGAATGTCTGCTTTTCCACCTTCTTCTCTACAGTCTTCTGCTTTCTGATTTTTTTTCTTCTTTCTTCTAGCTCTAGTATCAATACCATCATCTTCATTACTTGCCGATCCATCAAGAGATTTATCAGTAATGGCATCTTTTTCATCAATTTCTTGTTCCAGTCTCTCTTCTCCAGTTATTACCTTTTGTTTCTCATCTTTATTTTCAGAATTTATGTTTGAATTTTCATTATCAGCTCCCTGATAAATTGAATCATCTACAGTGCTTGATTCTGAGTCCAAGTGAACATCTCCATGCTTCTCCTTCTGTGATTTTTTATTTTCTTTAGAATCTTCTTTAGACTTTATTTTTAAATCTTCTCCCTTCTTTTTCTTGATTTCTTTAGTATCTTCTTTCCTTTGTTTCTTTAAGTCCTTTGAATCCTCCTTAGTTTCTAAAGTCCTTTTTTTTGGCTTTGAATCTAAAACCAAAGTATCTGAGGAATTTTCACATTCTGTTCTAGGTTTTTCCTTGGATTTTGCAGACTTAGATTTTTTCTTCTTCAGGTCATCTGAACTTTTATCCTCTACCTCTTTTGACTTCTTCTTTTTCTTCTTTGGTGAAACATCATCTTTTGTTTCATTTTGACAGTCACTGTCAGACTCTGCTTCAAATATATCATCATTTAGAGTTGGTTTCTAAAAGGTAAAGAAAAAAAATTAAAAGTTTTTCCTTCCCCAATGAACTATCACTTTGGTGCAAAGCATACAAAAATGCTAGTGGTCGTGCTTGGGAAAAGTAAATTTTTAAGCACCTTAATCTTTTGATTCCTGCCAAGATCATTCCTCATTGCCAAATTGCAAAATGTGGTAATACAATTCTAGCTTACTTACCTAAACCACATTAATAACTGCTTGGATGAGAATCAATACACAAGCAATTCAAGTAAACCAATTACACATCCAACAACCAGATTCCAGAACAGAACTAAATCTGAGCTATTTTAAATCAAAACCAATTGATCTGATTTTGTAGGATTTACCTACAGGTTTCCCAGGAGCAGGGTACCAGGTTTCAAAACGGATCCTTACACTGCTTTTCCAAGCTAACTACGCCGTGAAAAAGAAGAAATGAAAAAGCCATATTCTGCCCTCTGGCACTAATCTTTCTGAATTCCTCTCTTACCAACTTAATGATTACATGTTAAAACCCACTGACCTCCTATAGAAAGCAGGAGGATGACTGGAACAGTGTGCCCAGCTTCAGTGACAAGACAATATGCATGTGGGTAGGGAAATGGGGTTATTTATGTTTCCAAAAACAAACTAAAAATGACTGTACATTACTTATATAGTCCCATTAGAAATAGAATTGAAGATTAGATGGATTCAGTCTACAAGCAAACTTGTCCACAAAAAAATCCTTAACAGAGAACAGCAACAATACTAAGCTTCACAAGAAACAAAGAAGTTTTGGATGAGATTCCTTAAATCATCTTAACTCCATGTTTCAAATGCCTTCCCTTCTCCCCTCCTCTCATTAGTAGAGTCTAGATAGGGATTATGTCTCTAGTGTAAGATACTGGAAGTTGAAACACACCTGTATGTCTTTTTTAACAGCTTTAGGCTTACTATCCACAATCTTTTTTCTGAATTCAAGAAGTACTTCTTTGCAGTCTTCCAAGTGAGCCTCTGGTTCCCAGGTATCATCATCAGAGGTGTATCCCTTCCACCGGACTTTATAGAGAGTTTTACCCTGTAAGAAAACCCCACAACATTTAATACAATATAGCATAGCATTGCATCAGCTAGTCAGTTCTTGAGATGTCAGTGGATATACAATTTTGTGTATACAAAAATCAGTATTTCTGTAGTTGGAATAGTTTTATCCAAAATACTTCCAGTATACAACATTTGTTCAGAACCACAGCTACAATGTACATATCATAAATTCCCAGTTTATCAAAGTGGGTTTTCTGAACTTATGAAACATTTTTTTAAAAGTTTTAAAATTTCTTCCATAAAAATTTCAAGCTTGACTGTTTTCTCTTTGCTGCGTAACTTGATATAAACCCTTAAGTCTTCTAATGAATTAACACCATTCACCAAGATTCATACTGGAATTTATGCTATATTTGTAATCAACTCTATTTTTGATAAACTGAAATACCAAAAATTAGGAAAAAACACCAGCAATGAAATCAAGCTAAACCTAGACAAAAATCTGAGTGTGTGCATCTCAGTGGAGTTAGTTACAAAGATTTTGGTAGATTACATACAAAAAATCTAAGACCAATTGTTTCAACACTATTGAACTTCACTGAGGGATAAAATTGTACCTTGGAGTCTCTATTTTTTCTACAAAATTATGAAGTTCTTTACCATTAAAAATTTAATTTTTTAGCAAATGTACATAGGAAAGCACCTTTGGACAAGCAAAATAGTACCTTTTGCTTTCAAACACAGACTGATAATGCTCTGACAGACCTTACAGTGCTAACCAAGCCTGGAGAAAGAAAGCTTCAGAAGAATTGCCATTTGGCACTTACTGTTAAATGTCTATGCACAAATTTTTGCCTGAGCATAATTAACCTTTGACCAAATGTCATATACATGCCACTAAACTTCAGCAACCAACTAACCAACTCAATTTACAATCTTCTGTATTTTGCTTCATAGACATCTAAATAAATAAATAGCCTATACTCAAACACCTTAGTTTAACATTTCTCTTAAAATTTAGCTCAACACATCTCTCTTGATCTAGGAATTAAGTTTTCAAAATCATATTTCCCTCTCCTCTCTTTCTTCTATTGGGGTTACTTACAAAATAAGCAACTACTAACTTCCTCATTACAGTCCCAGAGTGTTAGGTTATAGGAGATCTCCAGAACCAACAAGTAAAATGCCCTCTCAAAGCAGGACTGCCTATACCAGGCTGCTCAGATATCTGCCTGGCCAGTGTATCCATGCAGACTTCCCTGCCTTCCAGCTTGTGTCCACTGTCTGTCTCCTTTCCCTGTGCACCCCCAAGAAGAATCTGATCTGTCCTCTCTACATCCTCCTGTTAGAGATATTACTTCGATTTCCCCTGACTCTTCTCTTCTCACGGCAAAGTAAATGCAGCTCTCAGCTTCCTAACTGGTTTCATTACCCTTCTCTCTGGTATGTACATGTCCCTGCTGTCCTGGGGAGCTCAGAACTTCACACAGTACTCGGGATGCTTCTCAGCAGTCTGAGAAGAGACAATGAAGCATCTCTTCATCTCCTGGCTACACTTTTGGATGCTGCTGGCCTTCTTTGCTGCAAGAACTGCTGACTCATATTCACCTTACTTGCCTGTGCGGACTCCCAGCTCCTTTCCTGCAAATCTGCTTCCTAGCCAGCTGGACTCTCACCTGCCTGGTGGCACAGGATTATTCCCTTTCAGATGCAGGACTCCTGCTAGCTGCAGAGTTAGGTACATCCTTGTACCTCAGGTACCAAATAAGCTACAAGGCCTTTTTTCATTAATTGAGAAAGCTACATAAAGTCTAATGCAAACACAAAACCATTTTAGCTGAACTACTCCATCCCGCACATGGAGAGTGACAGAAAAATGCAGCTTAGAATAGTTTTACAAAATTCAGTTTAAGTGAAGGCAGAAGATTGATTCTCACACTTAAGAGACAGCCTTACACTCACCTATCAACACTCTTTCACTCAATATTGGGTTTTTTTCCCCTCTGTTATCACTTAGAAAAAATAGAATGCTTCCAAGCATTTTTATACTGCTTTAGCTTCTGTGAGAATTAGTGATGAGCTAGAACCAACTGGTATGGAAAAGGGTACCACCAAGTCACTGAAGAGCAGAGTTAACATTTCCCAATTCCACTGGGGACCACCACAATTTGCACCAGGGCCTGTTGTTTTAGTATGACTGAGGTGCAGTACGAAAAGCTTTATAGATACACTGAGGGACTATATTTCCAAACTTTCACTGCTTGTTCTCTTAAACATGACACGTTAATGTTTTATTTATCTACAGGTCTAACTCCCCAGCCCAGGAGTGCTGTCTCTCACCCTGCTGCTACTGCCAGGCCCAGCAACTCCAGCACTGTGTGTGGGAAGAGCATCCCCGAGCAGGGCTCTCCAGCTGTCACACCTCTCTTCTGTGACACAGACCTCACTCCACGCTGCACAGTGCCTGACTCACTCTGTGGTGACACATGGCTCTTCCCAGCTGTTTTGGATGTTACACCAGAGTATGAGCTCCTGCCTTGCCCTGCACTTGTGGAGCCCAGGCCCTGCAGCAGAGCAGCTGAAAGGGCACCTGATGCATTTGGAGCTCACGAAGCCACAATCACCATGTGCTGGGTACACCCACGCGCTGAAGCTCACTGCGCCGACCCAGGGAGCACAGGGAGCTCGGGGATGGAAAAGAGACACCCCATTACCAGCACGTGCCAATGACATTTTTTAAGAGATGGTACTTGATGTATGCCAGTACTCTCTAATGGTATGTCTCACCACCACGACCGCCTAAACCTACAGATTTCAGGTTCCATCACTTCCGGGTGGGTGGAAAGAAAAGAAAATTAAAAAAAAAAAAAGGAACCCTCTTGTTTTAAAGCCTGACCTATAAAAACTGTATTACCCTGAAAGCATAACATAATCCTAAGACATCAACATATTTCAGCTAAGGTGCAATTTAATAACATCACAAATATCGAAGAAAATGCTGATCTGAAGGCTCTCCAGCCTAAGGGTTTCAAGACTCTAAGCTTTAACATGGAATTGACCGAATTTTATAATGTCACGTACCTGACTGAAGCCTAAAATAAGAAACATAAATTAATTAAAATAAAAATCTTTCAGGCACAAAATCATAAAAAACCCCCTGTGTTAATTATTTTTTCTATTTAAGGTTTAGGAAAAGTCTAGGTTGCTTTCAAAGAAACAACTCAAGGTCTGGTATTTCAGTTTAAACAATGCAAAATCACTACAGCTTATTATTTTAATTAGAAGAAACCTCTCTTATTTTAGGAGGTCTTCCCCCGTTTGTCTGTGAACATGGTCCCTGGCAACATACCTTGAAAACACCTCGAAGTTCTCTGTTATAGTCAACCCTGCCCATCTCTGCACTAAAACATTTCCCATCGAAGTAGCGCCGCCCTTCAGCCCCAAGAGCCAAGAGCGGTTTAACAATGCAGACAAAACCCAACAACTTAGTAAAGACTTATGTCTGGCTGAGGAACTGAATCCGGAACGAGGGACAAAAAGCCTCCTTGCACAACCGTGCACGGCGCGCTTTACACTGCAGCTGTAACGGGGTTATTCTTTTCGCGTGCCCGTCGCGCAGTGCAGGAGATCCCCGCGCTCACCCCCTCGTTCTTCACGTCAAGGATCTTCTCCACCTCGAACACGTCCTCCCCCTCCTCCTCCTCGTCCTCCTCGCTCTCG
>VXAX01002066.1:911591-987539 GCA_013399835.1 Leptocoma aspasia
ACGGGGCCGCGTGCCCTCCGCGCGGCCGCCGCTGGGCGGGGCTTGGGAGGGACCGCAGGGACGGTGCCGGTGCAGCCTCGGCCGTGGGTGGGACACTCCGCCCGTGGGTGGGACACTCCGCCCGTGGATGGGGACACTCCGCCCGTGGATGGGGACAGGTCCTGCGGGAGCTCCGTGCTCAGACCCACGTCCGACCTGGCCTCGGACACGTTCAGGGGTGGCGCAGCCGCGGCTCCTCTGTGGCCTTGGACACTTCCAGCCGTGGGGCATCCACAGCTTCTCTGGGCAACCTGTGCCAGTGCCTCACCACCCCCACAGGGAAGAATTCCTTCCTAACATCTAATCTGAGTCTCTCCTCTGTAGTTTAAAAGCATCCCTCCCCTGCCCTATCGCTATCTGCCTGTCACTCTTCCTCTTTTTTGTAATCCCCCTCTAGGTACTGGAAGGTGCTACGAGCTCTCCCTGGAGCCTTCTCCAGGCTGAACAATCCCAGCGCTCTAGCCTTTCTTAGGAGAGGTTCTCCATCCCTCTGATCATCCTGGTGTCCCGCCTTTGTTCTTGCTCCAACAGGTCCCTGTCCTCCCTGTGCTGGGACCCCAGGGCTGATGCAGCACTGCAGGTGGGGTCTCAGCAGAGCAGAGCAGAGGGGCAGAATCCCCTCCTTGGCCCTGCTGCCCACACTGCTCTGGATGCAGCCCAGGACATGTTTGGCTTTCTGGGCTGTGAGAGCACACTGACAGCTCATGGCCAGCCTCTCACCCACCAGCACCCCCAAGTCCTTCTCAGCAGGGCTGCTCTCAGTGAGTTCTTCTCATGCTTGGGATCGCCCCAATCCAAATGCAGCATCTTCCACTTGGACTTGTTGGATCAAAGGTATTCTTTGCCCTCAGCAGGATGAGGTTTTGGAGAAATGCACAAGAAAGGTGCACATGGACATCTCAGGACAAGGTCCTGCTGTGGCATTGATAGGGTTTCTTACTAAGGAAAAAAATTGCTTTTAATTACATAGTGTTTTGCATGTTAAAGCACTTGGCAAGTGTAGCTTTTTATGTAACATGTAGGAGGAAGAAAAAAGAAATCTTGTAAGAAAAAGCAGATAAACCATGCCCTATTTGCTTATTCCACTGCCTTTTCCTAGAGCCAGTGTGTTAGTATATTGGATCTCAGAAACAGATCCTTAGGGAACACACATCACTGAACCAAAGCTCAGGTTTTAGCATGAATGTGTATCTTACACACACACATACCCAGGTGGGATGTATTGCTGCAAGAGTGACAGATGTACTGAAGAGAAAAAAAAATCTTCCTATTTTTGCCAGCACTTGCTTTCTAAGGTAACTCTACTAATGGAGCAATTGACCATGCAAAGACTGAACAGCAGATTTGGAAGCTAGTTTATCATTGTCTATATTAAGGAGTCTTTCTAGTTCTTAAGAAACCCATAACCCAGCTCTTCTCATAGTGTACTACAAATATTTCCTTTGTATTTTTACTTAAAAGACCCAGTCTCTTCCATCTTGAGAACAAGGATTCAGAGCACCTTAGAAACAGAAGGACATTGGGATATCCCTCCTGGCAACATCCTCAACACGGTCAAGTGTATCTACTCCACCCTTAGCACATTTGCTTAAATTATCAGGAAAACTTCTATGAAAAGGGTTCTGCAGTTTTCCTTAGTAATCTCCCAGTTCTGGATAACTGCTGGGGAGCATTCTTCATTTGCAAGGGCAGTAGCAGGCATTACCTATGGTACTGTTGAATCTCCTGCTTCTGAATATTTTCAAAGGATGGACAAACAAGTGTGGAGTATGCTCCATATCCACCTGGTCCCTCAGTGCAAGCCATTGTGCTGTCTCCAACTACATTTCATCAGATCACAAAGTACCAAAGTGTTGTTCCGTGCAGCTCCTTAATTTAGAAGATGTAGTGTGTTCATTAAACACCTGTGAAAAGCCCATTCAATTAAAATAAATGTTAGTCTGGTTTTGTTATTACGCTACAGTGTTTGGTCTGGTGTAAAATAAAAATAATTAATCAGCATAAAATCAGAATACAGAGTAACAACAGGAAAGAGACAATTCTTTCCTCCTAACAAAACTGACCTATGTATTCACAAATAAACCTATGATCAGTAAGAAAAGCAGTGCAGTAGAAAAATATCTATTCTGCTGTTTGCATTTTGAGGCACACTGTAGCAAATGACAAAACCACCCAGTTAAGAATACCGATATGTTATAAAGATATTTATTAGTTTCTTGTTAATCACACTCTTGTATCTGCCCAAACATCTGCTAACTTCACTGATTTGCTACATTATGCTTTCTTTACTGTGCCATTGAAGTATGTGAGATTTTAGCAGAAATCAAAACAAAGATATTATGAAAGTTCTTTACAATATGCAACAAACCAGAAATTAGCATAAAAATTTAAATATTAAGGTATTTTAAACAGTTATAGGTAAGTGAAATATGACATATATATAAAAACAACACTTACTAACTGTAAGACCCTTTGTTTCCATACCTTAAAGTGTGTGACTATGAAAGTTATTATTTAGTAACAATATGAGATCAAATGTCGTCAACTTAAACATTGTATGTAAAACTGCAAGGAAAGCCAACTCCGTTATTATCTTAAAGAATGATGTGATGTCATTAAATATTTTATGCACAAAGATAATTTATTTTAGATAAACTTGATACCCAATATCTCCTTGGTAGCAGAAGCCCAGTCTTTCCCAAGTTCAGCTTGATAGCAAATAGATGGCAATTGCCTTCTTACCAACTCTATTGCTTTCTTCATCAACACAAGAGCCCAATGAACACCACTCTGAGTAGAAATGAGGTTTCATTATAATAAAACCTTATAAGTCCACCAAAAGAGCAGGAGAAAAACAATTTCTTCTAATGATAATTATTTTAAAGACAAAATTTTCTGTAGTATGATGATCCAGTATGTATAAAATATTATCTGATGCAGAACGAGTAACATAATTCCTCAAAAGAGGAAGCAAGATTTCCAGGGCTCTCCTGACTGATTCTGTATCCTTTCCCTACATGCCCAGTAAAGTATGAAGTGTATAAATCTTCCCCTTTTGGCACAAGGAATCTATTATATATTAGTTATAATATTCTTCAATATAGCCATTGAATCTCCATAATTATATTAGTCTTTGTATGTTGAGAGGATTTATATATAAGATTTTTTTTTAAAGCACACCTTCAATTAGATGAATCTTCCAATTTCATTAGTGTTTTGAAAACTACCCCTTTCAATTCCTTTGTGCATGGTATGAACTGTAGCACAAGAACAGTAGCAATCAATGGCAGTAGCTTTTCTTTTCCATTTGGAACCAAGGAAGAAGAAAAGGGAAGCAACTTTACTGTTTAAATGATTTCTTGACAGCAATAAAGGTATTTTCTGCAAAGGCCTTTAAACCAGCATTTGCCTAATGCCGGTTAATTGTTCACTGTGCAATCCCTACTAGGGAGAGAATTCACATTAGTGGTTTGTCAAACATGCTCCTGGGTTTCACACTAAACTTGGCAATGGGTTGTTGGGAATTTTGCAGTTTGTGTTTGCTTAGGTTCTAATCTACTTCTGGCACAGACGAAATACAGCACTAACCAAAACCTCCTGCCGTAAGCAGTCTACATCTGATCTTTTGGTGGCAAAAGCATTTTCCTTTTCACTGAATGTTCTTTGGTCTGAGTGCAGCCTTCAGTTACAAATTACAGATTTCCAGAAGGAAGGAAGGAAGGAATTTCTGCTGTGAGCAAGCAATGAGAGGTGTGAGACTCCAAAAGATGTATTTAGGGGGACATACTATTCAGATGTGACTGTGCTTGTTATTAGGGTAAATTTACTTCAAATAGACTAAATTACAGAAAAATCTTAAAAGCTGGCCTAAAGAAAAAAAAGAAAAAAAAGATGAAAAGTTGCATGTTAGAGTCTTGCAATGATAAGCATTCCATATAAAAAGCATTCTTTAGAATACAACCAAAGTGATTCACTCATGTAGTAAACCCCTTCAGTGATGCCAAAGCATGTATGATGTTCATTGAAAATGAAGAAAATTCTGTGAAATCTGTGAGTAAAGACTGATTTTAAGACCATTAAAATATTAAGCATGGAGCAACAATCTGTAAACACAAGCTTAAGATTTATGACTCAAATATCAGAATAGAAGTATTACAAACTGCCACACATTCCTGGTTGTGGTTCAGTGTGTTTTGTTGGTTTGATAATAAAAATGTGCATAGAATTAAGCCATGAAACTGGCTCTTGGGCAAAAAGGAAATAGAGGAACTCATCTGTACTGAATTTAACTGTATTCATTCTTTCTCTGAAAAAAAAAAAATTCCAAAACATTTAAAGCAATTTGCTTTGCTTGGTGTAGAGCTGAGCCTGCCATAGAATTTGAGCAATATATTAAAATAATAATTTAATTGGACAGCTGCTTTTCAAATGCTGTTTCAAACTCTGGTTGAAACAGAAGCGTGCAAGTTTACGGGAGGAGAAGCAAAATCATCAGGGCAGTGGACAAATATTATTTCATTACAAGTGTACCCAAACATCTTCATTATTCTTATTTTGGAATAAGAGCAGAATACAGCTATATTTTAGAGTTTTAACAAATATATGTGTCATTTACTTCTAATGCCTGAAAAGTGAAAGTTTCCTGTCCTTAACCTATATCCCAGGTATCACATAAAAAATGGAAAAAGGAATTCTGTGCTTTCATGTTCTTATCCAATTTACTCTTCTGCAAACAGCACTGATTCTAAATCTCAAAAAAAAAAATCACAGATATAATCTTTTAGTCATCACTGCCACCATCAGTTTTTGAGAAGTAGTAGAATTAAGAAGAATATGTAAACCAGAAGTGCACACTGTCCTTGCTAAGAACAGAGATGCTATAAAAAACAAACGGAACAATGAAATGCCTGAAGAATGAAAGTGTTTCCACTAGGGAAGGAAAAGTTTGCATAAATAGGAATCACTTTCTATCTCCTTTCTCCTTTCCTTGAGGGAGTTGCTGTATTATTGCAGTCATCAGAAAGAAATCCCAAAACTAAAACATTTAAACTAAGCAACACTGATGAAAAGGAAGGATAAGAAAAGATATCATGGTTAGAAAGAAAATATTATCTATCATCTTACTTATTTTAATCAATTTCAACAGTGGATGGACAGACTAGTCATGTGAAGACTTTGCCTTTTACCTCTGCAGCATTTTATCTTATATAAAGGAAAAAATATAAAAAGGAGCTGAAAATAACTAAAAGTGCCAGGGACTTCATAAATTGTGTGGGGAAAATAATAATCTGGAATCACATATTTTAAGATATTCTTTTGAGTTTTAAGTGTATTTCTCAGGCAAGGAGTTTCTGTGAGTGAAAGTAAGAGGGGGTGAATTGATCTTTCCTTTCCTACCTAACCTTTTATTAATGTTTTCCAGTGGTGATAATGAGCTTTTCTGTGACACAGCCATACCTGGATTCTGTTTGTGGGTGCTTCAGAGTGCTAGAAGTGTCAGCTATATCTTTTTCACTTTTTAGTGAAAAATATTCAAATACCTTTGAGAAAAATCACTGCAGCAGAAACAACTACAGCAGAATGCAAAATCTAGGAAGGCCAGATGCCTTAGAATAAAATACTGACATTCTATAAATATTTGTGTGTAAATTGTAAATTCAGTCCTAAAAATGTAATGGTTTAGTAATTTGTTTATATTTAATTAGTATAGCAATTACATGACTCATAGATGCCACTGAGTTCCAGCCTCAGCTGTGACTTGTTTGTTCACATCCACTGCTCCAAATGCAACATCTGTATCAAACACTGTAGTCACATTTCTAGGAAATACAAAGAGCAGCACAACAGTTGGGAAAAAACTGTGATTTAACAGAAATAATTGGACACTGTTGAAACGTTTTACTTGTATGAGACAAAGGATAAAAAAACTCCAAAAAGATTCTGTGCGACTGAAAAGAAAATTAATTTCTGGAGAATGCTCAGATCAAAATGCATTCCCTCCATGGTGTGAAATACTCATCAAAACTAAGCTGTTTGTGTTTATGATGTTTTAGCATATTTAGTATTACATCATGAACAGTACAAGTTATGCATTATGTCTCTCATTTTGTTGGGATGCTTCTCTACCCACTTTTGAGGTAGGTATACCTGAGAAATCTAGATATTTAGAACAAAGCCTCGTTAACTAATTTAAGTACAGCCTGGCAGTTTGTTTTCTAGAAGAGGAAAAAAACCCAATTAAATATTTATGTAATAAAAAGAGAGTGAATATTAATTATTTTGTAAAGACAGAGAATGACAACAGTAGATTTAATAAAGGTAGTCCCAAGGCCTATTCCCAAAGAGGTCATAGAAAGTCTACAAGGTACCGTTTCCATTTACATTTTATATTCTTTAAAATATCATTCACTTTCCCCAGTGCGTTTTTTTAGATAAGAAGACAAACCAGAAAGGCTTCAAGCACAGCAGAAATTTTCAGCTAAGAACAGAGAACCAAGCTGCTTGCAGAATGAACAGTAAAGCCAAAGAGACGAGACCCAAGTGTTTTACAGGATAAAAGTTCCACTTTAAATACACAACAGTACTGTCAGGGCAGAAGCATGGCTACAGTGAAATTAATTTACCTTTATTTGTGCAACTATGTATGTGTTTAATATTAGATGGTATGTCAATACCCATATCCATGGAAAAACCACTAAATAAAGAGAAATGAAAAAAAGCATGAATGGCACTCCAGGGAAGCTGATGTTTAATCTGCATGCCATGACATATCCATGAGAAGGAGCTATGTTTTCTGTCCATTTTAACCCTTTAGATGAAAGTGGGGAATGACAAACTTGTTAGACAAATTTTTGTTCCTAGTTTACCCAAAGAAAAACCACATTGATTCATTACAGGTATTCATAGCTTAAAAGATTAGAAAGGATCCAGAGGTCATTTGGCATGATCTCCTCTATAATACTTTACATTTATTTTCTAAAGCAAAGCTTTAGAAAAGCTGTTATAAAACAGCCAGCCAGACTGGATTTCAGAGAAGGCGAGTTCATCATTTTCCCTGGCCAACGGTTCCAAACCTCACTGGTAAAATTGCATGTCTTTTTTTTCTTTTTTAGCTTTAATTTGCAGACCTTGTTTCTTAGTTCACTTCAGCAATAGCATTAAAAAAGCAATTTGATAGGTCTAATAATACAATCAAGATACAAAAAAGACCCAAGATACCACGTGATGTTGTAGAATCGCCTCCCATTTTGCAGAGGTCAATATGTGCAGGCCAAAGGAGAAACAGCAGCACAGACACAGCAGATAACTCAAAAAGGAGATGTGCCAATGCAAGTCAACTTTCCAAGTCCTACAGAAGCAAATACATCCTCAGAGATAGTTGCAAGGCCTTCTACCAATCACAGCAAGCCTAAGTTTATGGTTTAGTTGCTTTATGACAAGAATGATTACAAACAATAATCCTCTAACAAAAGAGGAGAAATTAAAAGGAGAACAATCATAAGCTTATTTAAGTCTCTTGTGTAGCTACATTCCTCCAGGCATGGAACTTTTGCTTCTTAACAAGATGTTATTTTAAGACTGTGTTTTAACAAACCTGCATGTTTTTGTTCAATGCTTTGTCCTGTTGCCATAGTGACACAGAAGCTGGCACATGAAAGGAGCTACAGCCATTCTGAAAACTCAGTGCAGTGACGAAGGTGATTAGATCATAACTGTAGAACATGAAGATTAATTTCCAACACTTATTACAAAAATATCCTAAGAAAACCCCAAAACAAAATCCAGAAACAAGATTTAATGATCTTATTAAAGATCCAAAACAATAATTTAATTAATGTTTAGAGCCACTGAAACTAACAGCTAAAACAAAAACTACTATTTGTTTTTGATGAAGCGTTGAATTAATAATGAATTGATAATAATAATACAAAATGTCAAACTTTTCATAATTCCTTAATTTCTGGCAAAACCCAATGAATGGTATCAAATGTATGGTTTAAATAAGTTCTAGTAAAAAGAAGTTTCCCAATAAAAACATGACTCAGCAAGGAGTCTGTAACTGGACAATTGTAAATTTTCAGGTAGGCACTAAGCCACGATATTCAACATACTGGTGCATCTTGGTCCATTTGCTAAGCTCCATCACTCTGACTGATAGCTTTTTGACATTTCCTATTCGTTTGATTCACCACTCTTTTCTTTAACCTATGAAAAATTTTTCCAAAATAAGTAATTTAATCTCTATAGACAGAAAACTTAGCCAATATTCTCTTAAATGACATCACTACATTGAAATACTGCTAAGTGGCAACAACAAAAGATGTGAGAGAAACTAAGATTAGCATTGTACATCTTCATTACTAATTAAGTGTTTTCAGATCTTGAGATTGAAGGAACTACATCAAAGGCAAAGTACAATAATATTTTATCTCTCAAGTGATGCGTTTTCCACTGATAAAAGCTTCAAATCCATAAACAGCAGCTTTATCATCCAGAGGAAAGATATATTTAGCTTCTATTGATTTACTGTTTTAGGTGGTTTATGGCTGTAACGTCACTACCTGAAATGAGTATTGTTTGTGCAATATTTAAATTGTGATTTAAACATCAATCCTTTCAGTGTAATACTGCTTTTCACTACAAAATGTCAATCAGCATGCCACAATTAGGACTTCTATTTATACTTTAGAAATGAAGGTATAATATTCATCAGTGCTTGACAAATAGACATTTCCAGAAATATATAAGGAGCTGCAAAATTTTAATCTCTAAATCATTAATCAAATCTCTTCCAGAAGAAGAGGAAAACATGGCCTTCTAGAGGTTATTTGATACACTGGCAGAGCTGGAGGTGTCAAGCTATTGCCTACAAAACAAGTCACCACTGCAGTGTGTCTAGAATTAAAAAAATAAACAATTATGTGCTTTCATGAGGCTGCTTTGGCACTGAAACCCCATGAATACAGATTCTTGTGCAGAGACACATGTGACAGATTTGGTGAAGCCACAGCTCCAGCATGATCAAGACTGCTTGGGGCAGGATGTTGTTGAAAGAGGAGGAGATAGGAGATTGTGGAATTACGTCGCAGGATTGGAAAAGACTTGTGACTTGACAGAATGTGTTCTTAGGGAATATGTACTAAAAACCAAGTTAGCCTGCTTGGCTAACTTTTATTAGCTTATTTGCAGGTTAGAATAGCAAGTTTTTCTGGAGTGATTGATATTTTACTTGTAACAGCTGACTTAGCCAAAGCCAAAACACGAATACATTTCCAGAAACCTTTTATCATCCTGGGTATTCCTCATGGATTACAGTTCAGCCAGGGAGGTCTTTTAAAGAAGACAGAATGCATATGATACTGCAGAAAGCTTCTCAGCAATAGTCACTTAATTACACACAGGCAGAAAACAGACTTAAAACCAGAGCCAAACCTTTCACTGACCAAAGAGTTTTAGGTATTTTTTTGACTATACACCTCTAAGTATAAAAATTATTTCTACTCAGTTTCAGGACTTGCCTTCATTTAGAGATTGAATTGCTCCTCCCTCCTTTTTTTTTTTTTTTTTTTAATTTTTATTTAACTAACTATTAAATAGCATTTTTACTAAAAAATAGCTTAACAAATAGATTATTTTTTCAGGGCTGAGTTATGGAAAAGGAAAATAAATAGCATACTCTACCTGGGCTACAAAGCCTATTATCCTTGCCATAATATAAACACCTTCCAGAGGGAATGCATTTCCCAATCTGTCCTGAAGACCAGTTTTTACAGGATTCATTTGGATTTGGTAATGCATAGGCTAAACAAGGAGTTTATGAAAGATTAAAAAGCTATTTTTTGAAATATACACTTGGGAAGAATGATTAAAACTAATCCTGTATCAACAGCCCACATTCGTTTATGAGGTTCAGAACACAAAGTTACACTCAGTTTCTGTAACGAAAACCTGTCTTGTGCACTGCTGAGCTGTAGGCTCTCTACATAAGGGATCATCAGGTCAGGATAGTTCTTTAAGCTTTACAAGGTCTTTGTTTAGAACCTTGCATTTGAATTGTTTAAAGACCATTTGATGATTTATGTAGAAATACTTCCTTTGCTTCTCTTGAAACAGACTGTGGCAGGAGTTGCAACTGCTGCTGGTAATTATGCCTGTAGGAAATCTGTTAAACAGATGCTACACAGATGTCACATGGTAACATCTGCAAACAAATGACAAATTACTTTTTATTATGTTAGCTTTAAACAAGTACTCAAAAAAGGGTTCTGATAAGCATTTGTGAAACTCAAGGAGCAAGTCAATATACAAACAGAAAAAAATTCGTACTTGCATACTGTAAATGACATTGTAAATGTAAAATGACAATGACTCTGTGCCATTGCTCTCTTGCACCAGTTCCATTCCAATTGCAGGCTGAAATGGTTTTATTTGATTGTCAGCAAGGCAAGGCTTCTGCACATCCTTTGCCAAAAAAAAGAGGTATCTCTGCCAGGATCTATGGAATTTATATTATAATTGCATTAAAAGAGGTAAATTTCTAGTTTTCTCTGTACTTACAAGAATGATGTAGCTGCCAGAGTTCTGACTGTCACCTCTCCAGAGGGCCTGGTGGCTTGGGCTCAGTGCCAGCCTTGTCAGCACAGCTGTGGAGCCTTGAAAGATTGCTGTGAGAAGACTGAAAATTCCTGCCTCTCCTTTGCTCACGTGCCTTTGAGCTTAGGCTCTTACCCTTGCTCTCTCAGCTGAACCGTGTTGCCAATATGTCTGCATCCAGCTTTGCACCTCCCTGGTTCTGTCCTCAGAACCAGGACGTGATCCTGGTTCCATCCAGTCCATGTCCTCAGATCCAGTCCATGATCCTCATGGAGTCAAGCTCCTGGTTTGATCTGGACCTGCAGACAAGCCACCATGAGGAGGCCAAAGAGACTGACCGTGGCTACTATCACCAGCAGTGTGGCCACCTGCTCTGATCTGTCTGTCTGGGTACTGCTGGACCCGAGGTGCTGCCAATCCCCCCCAGCAGGCTGAGCATTTCCCTGCTAGCTTCTGCAAAGACATGGCAATGGACTGACCTGCAGCACAGTAACTGATCTCCTGACTGACTGAACTCCTACCCAGCTTAAAAATGAAGGAACTGACACAGGGGTTTAGGGGAGCCCCTTGGAGACTGCCCTAGGCAGACCAACTGTGCCTAGGCTAGGTGTTAGCTGTCTAGATATGCTGGCTAACTTCTTGCTCTGACAGTCCAGGCAGTCCAAGGAACTCCCCCGAGCAGTTTATGCCGTAGGCAAAGGAGGAGACCAAGTTGTACATGGATTGGTAATTTTAAATAATCTCTGGAAACCATTCTGGCATATGCAGGAAAGGAAAGGGTACACAGAACAGTCTATGCATGTAGTTACAACAGCTCAGATATATTTTTGCATATAGTTGAAGATAATCAAGAGAAATTTATTATGTATTTGTTAGGGTCAGCTGGAGGATAATTATAACAGTTGCCTGATTCTCCTTTGATCCAGCTGAAGATGCCCTCACAACGATTACAATGGAAACTCTTGTGACCATTTAGAGAGCAACTGCTCTTCCTGATGAAAGCACTGAATTCCCCCCAGGAGTCTTACTCTAATAATAAGATTCCAATAAATTAATTTGTTTTAAACTTACAGCCTGTGACTTTGCCAGTTATGCAAAGTATCCTGTCAATTTATCTACTAAGTATGTTCAGAACTGGTGTGTAGCACAGGGTTTACAAGCAATGTGGGAAAGTTATCTGCCACAGGTACTATTTTCTAGATAACAACTTTTTAGAAACTATGTACTCTATTTCAGTTTGGTGATGTCTAACTTGAGAGAACTCCATCAGCATCTTTTATAGTGCCTCATCACCAGTTCCCTCCTCCAGGTGCATTTTTAACTTGGAGTAAAATACCTTCTGCTTTGCTCACCTTTAAAGGAAGAGACTGTTAAACTGAAAAATATTGCAAAACTGCAGAAAGAGCACAAAGCAACAAATACTGAAAATGGATCACTTAATTCCACACTGAAATAGAACTTTAACTCTTGTCGGTGCAATATCCATTAAATACATTATTGCAGCTAGAATATGAAAACAGTATTTAACAGTTGGATATTATTCTGCCCTCATCCTAGGCTACTTGCAAAGTACCTCAAGCAGAGCTGAGACAGTAAAATAACCTCCCTGAAATAAAATGGAATATAAATCAGATTGAAACAGAACAACATTGTGTTGATCCACATTGCCAGCTTTAATGTATTAATGAAATAGCATAAAGAAGATAATAAATTTCTTACTAAATGTTTAAGTGCACCATATGATCCTAAAACATACAGTAAAAGTCTTATTTATAAAGTGCAACCTACAGATGAAATGATAGTAATGAATGTTCTATTATTATTTCCTCTTGCCTCTCACGGCAAGAGGAAAAGGCAAAATGCTCTTTAATTTACACGAACTATAGGCAACAGCTAGTAAAATGTTGACATAAGAGGCTGCATAGCAATGTCTTACTGCAGTTCCATATTGATCCAAGAACTAGCCTCTGTCTCTCAAATGCCTTTGAGGCAAAATGAAAGGTTAATCTAACTGAGCAGCATCCTGCTTCTTGATTCTTGTGTGAATTTTTTTAACTGAGATTTTTTTCTTTCAATAAAAATGCTATTTCTCTTGTAAATTAATGATAAGTGGGAAGAGTTAGTGAAAACTGTTTTATTGTATTCTTACAGATAGATGCATTGAGATTCAGAATCTTTTGTATCTCCGTGGTTCAGTTCTTGTAAAAGCTACCAATTATTGAACATTATTTACCTACTTATCAAATTTCACCTCCCTGAAATGTGTCAAGAATCTTAATAACCAAACAATTGCATGTCGTAAAAAGCATTTACCACAAATAGCATTTCCTTGTGTCTTTGCTGATTTATGCAATGTAGTCATTACAGTTTCTTAGTACATTTATGCAATATTGCTAATGTACTCCTTACTTACCAGACTTCATATAAATATGTATTATTTCCACATCTAAAAGTGAAAGGAATAATCTTCTGCCATATAGAAATTGAGGAAGAGCATCAAAAGTGAATTTCATATAATAAGATTTAAGCAGTCATTCCAGCATTGGGGAACATTCTACTGACAAAGCTCTTCCAATTTAGCATAATTTTGCCTTCAGTTATAACAGAGATGAACAAAATTCTTGCCTTAAACAGTGATTTTCTTCTTGTTCCTAAGTCATAGTTGTTTGTTAGGTCATAGGGACTCAAATTGCATGAATGAAGATTATCCTCTTCAACGTTTAGATAGCAAAGTGAAAGAATTGAGGTATGTGGGAAAGTAGGACTAAATGAGCCATAGGCTTAACAAAAGGGTGGATAGGCAGTTGCTTTTAATAACAGCTGTAATATCCAAAGGACTTTAGCAGTAGCTGTGCATTAATTACACATCACCTGATAATGCAACAAGGACTACAATTAAAATTATTTTTCTGTGATAAACTTGTATTTATCACAAAAGAATGGCTGACAGAAGGATGGTTGAAACCTGCTGCATGCACTGCCTTCTGTGACTATCTTCTTACATGACTTATTTTTCTAATGAAAGGGATCCTAAGAATTGTGTCAATTGCTATAAAATAAAAAAGTCATCTGCCCTAGGGAAGTACAGCATGGTTTTAGTGTTATGACTCGAAAGCAAAATTTGAGATAAAAGTCTCTGAAGCAAGGATTGGAACAGATTGCATGGGAGGTGGTTGAGTCACCATCCCTGGAAGTATTTAGAAGATGTGCAGATGTGACACGTAGGGACTTGGTTTAGCAGTAGACTTAGCAGAGTTAGGATGGTTGGACTTGATGAGCTCTAAGGTCTCCTCCAACCTTCTAATGAATCCATGCATTTGCTGAAGTACAGAAGTATCAAAAGTGTAATAACCAATCCCAATCTGAAACACAACACGTTTGCTGGGAAAAGATTACTTCTAACAGCTTTTGCATATTCACCCTCACAGAGTAACAGGAATTAACTTACATTGTTTAGGCATATGTTTTTTACTGATTCAATTAGTAAACTATCCAGGCCTTTCATAGGATTATCAGGTACATGGACATAAACTATCTGCAGACACCAAATTCTTACATTAACAATAACATAACTAAAACCCAATTCAGTGATGTGTTTCTTTAGTCACAGTTTCCCCTCTCCAACAATGAGAGAAGAACAACAGCATGGCAATTTTAGCCAGGGGAAAAAACCCTCCCTGGTTCTTTTGTGTACAGAGAATATTGTTCTTATTTCTTTATATGACATTTCAGTACTACAGTGTCACATGCATTAAAAATGTAAATGGAATATTTTAATTTAAATATTGAATCAAGATCTAATCTCTACAGTTCTTGTTTCTCTACATGAAGGCAAAACTCTACAACACTTGCACCACTTGGTATTTTCCTTCTGAAATCTCAGAAATAAGTATGGCACTTACTTTGTTATTCAGCACAAAATTAACTACTCTACTGTTTTCTTTCATGGATGCTTTCAACTTGCCCTTCTCCCGAATAGGCAAGAATTTCAGTTTAATAAAGAACACACAGTTTGCAAAGGTTGCCATTGCTGTCCTGTTAAAAGACAAAAGATTTTTTTTTTGGCTGAGAAAACTTCTGTTCCCAATATCCACCTAAGTAGTCTCTCATATTCTTGCAATTCCAGGGAATTCCAAAACAAATCCCATTTTATCAGCACGCTATTCAAACCCACTCAGAACATATCTTAATCAGTTTTATTCATTTTGTTTAATTATGTGGAAAATCTAGTGTGACCTACATTTTCAGTAAAATCATGGCTTGAACTAAGTGCAAACTCTTTTCTTAATCTCTTGCTGTTAATATGTGCTGTTAGTAACGTGGAATTACCTTAATTTGGAATGAAACAACCTCGCTTTCAGTTCTCCTTTCACACACAACCATTATAAAACAACTATTTTTCAAGAATGTAAATTGCATTTCATGTTTCCACTCACTGATTTATAATCTGAAAATATTTAAAAAAACCCCAAAACAAAAACCCCACTGCACAACATCTAAAAAAACCTTTGGAAAACTGATCCAGACTAAACCCAATGCAGAAAACACACAACACACGCCTCAACTACAACAAAACCCCAGACCCAAGAGGACAGTATTAATGCAGATCTGTTTTCTAAAAGAATTCACCTCTGGCAGTGGAAGTGAGGCTGAGGCAGGGGAGAGGTGGAAGTAGGAGTGCTGCTCTTTTCAGCAGTGTCAGTCTAAATCATCTGTAAAACAACTTGAATGAAAATCGGCTGCATGTCATTTGTGACAAACTATGCTAAGATATGAGAGACTGGGAAAGTTTCATTTACACAGGAGTAGAATTTATGACAACAAAATGTCACAAGTATTTGTCTTAAGTATCACAATATCAAAAGTATTTGGCTTAAGTGATTAAAATGTATCATCAATGTGTATTTGCTTTCCTGGACACTTATGGGTGTAAAGTTATTTTAAAAGCTGATTTTAAAAGAATGATAAATGCTGTGTAAATGAGCACACTGCACAGAGCACTGACCTCTTTATATAGCATATGAGCTCCTCAGCATGCCATGGGGCTTTCTAGGGTTTCAGAGCCCATCAGTAAATAAGTCTTAAGTGCAAGCTAGCTGGTCTTATGACTGGGTGGGTTCAGACAGAACAAAGCCAAAAACAGTGCCCCCATTAAGCTTATTTGAAGCACAGGGCACAATTTAGTTTTCTGTGAAAGGCATTCAGACGGTACACTTCAAAACTACTCTGAGAACTTAATCAACCTTAGGCAGCTCCTGATTCAGCTTAAAACTGCATTACTGCTCCAAGCCAAACTACTGCAGACACCCTGCTAATGCTACAGGAACTAGTATGAAGAGAACACATGCTTGTAAAATAAAACATTCAAGTAATGAATTTTTTCACCAAGGAATGTTTGGATCCTGTGCACCCTGTCCATATCTCATCCAGAGGGTTTGTATCAGTGTCACTGGTAAAGGCTTTTACTCTGTTTATATTTCTGAAAAGGCTACTTGATGATGTAAATTTTCCACAGTGACCTAAGGCCAAGTGATTTTATTTGTGAGATAATTGGACAGAGCTGACACTCTAGAATACTTGGCCCCTCTAAATTCATCCTGCACTTGCAGGATGAGGCAGAAGAAATCAGAAACTGCTTGTCCAAAGGTAATGTGAAAGGGATGTAGTTCTTGTGCTTTGCAAAAACATTTGATGTTAAATTTCCCTCTCTCTTGGAGAGGCCATTTGAAACAAAAATGCCTTTTCTCTATCTCAATGAGAGCTCCACATAGACTGCAAATTCTGATTAAGCTTCTATCCTTCTACAAATAAGCAATGCCTACACAAAAGACTGCAAAAAAAAAAGGGAAAGCAGATGCTGTTTGAGGTACTTGTGTTCATTTCCTAATTCACATTTTTCTGCCATATATGCAAATGGAGAAACATTTATTGGAAAATTTTATTTAGACTACACCCAAATAACTTAGTTACCCAATATATCCTTCTGGCTTTAAAATTATTGGTCAGATTGGGCCAAAGCCTTTACCAGGTCAATAAAACCTTTGCATCAACTCTGCAGAAATTCTGCTTTAGTGCAGAGAGAGAATAAATTAGGAGACAGTGACAATGAAGAGGAAATGTTTAAATGGGACTGACATCAGCACTTGACAATCTGATATAAGATTATGGTTTGATTAATTTATCAAGGGCCAAGTTGAGAGGAGATGATTAGGATAAGGTTTCAGATAAAAAACCTCCAACAAAACACATTACCCTGAGGTAATTTTAGGCTGAGACTGAGAGCATGTTATCTACACTACAGTTAAGGAATATGTTTATTTTCTTACTCTCTGACCTATTTGATTTTCAACGTATGCATTGTTTCTGCAGCGCAGTAAAAAGGAAATCGATGGCCAGCTACTGTGGAATAATGTAAATTATTAGCTCAAAAATAAGTAGTCAAGGAGAGAGAGAGAGCAACATAATCCATTTGAATTTGGGTTTTTATTAAAACCTGGAAAATCAACACTATAAGGTGCAATTTTTCTCATGTCTGTATACACTATACACCTGATGGAACTGGCAACTCTATAATGGTAGTAGGTGCATTTAGGTCAGGTAGATAGCAGATCAAAGGGCACGTGAGGTCAGTATATATCTATATATTGTGATTCTTGTTTTTGGTTTGTTGTTTTTGCATTAGCAGTGGTTTTGGCATAAAAGTACTCTGTGGTCACACCCCCGCCCCCCCCCCCTCCCAAAATGGGACAATGCAGTCATCATGCAGTCACAGCCAGCATGGGTTCATGAGGAGAAAGTTCTGCTTGGCAAACCTAATTTATTTTTATGACAAAGTAACCCACCTAACCCTTGATCAAGGAAAGCCAGCTGATTTAATCTTTTCGGATTTCAGTAAAGCTTTCTAAACTGTCTCTCACAGTGTTCCCTGGCTGAGGGAGGGGATTGTCCTGCTCTGCTTTGAGATGGTGTGGCCTCACCTTGAGTTCCATGTGCAGTTTTGGGTGCCACCATATAGGAAAGACAATGAACTATTAGAGAGCATCCAAAGGAGGGCCATAGGTATAGTGAAGGGCCTTGAGGAGAAGCTGTATGAGGAGCAGCTGAGGTCACTTGGTGTGTTCAGCTTGGAGAAGAGGAGACGAGGGAGGAGGAGAGGAGAAGAGGGGAGATGTCACTGCAGTCTGCAGCTTCCTTGTGAGGGGAAGAGGAGGGGCAGGCACTGATCTCTGCTCTGTGGTGTCCAGTGACAGGACCTGAGGGAATGGCCTGAACCTGTGTCAGAGGAAGTTTAAATTGGACATTAGGAAAAGGTTCTTCACCCAGAGGGTGTTTGGGCACGGGCACAGGCTTCCCAGAGAAGTGCTCACAGCACCAGCCTGACAGAGTTCAAGGAGCATTTGGACAATGTGCTCAGGCACATGGTGTGACTCTTGGGGATGGTCCTGTTGAAACACAGGCCTCACTTGACATAAGTGACATAAGCACTTTAGCATAGGTATGAATTAGCAAAAGATTTAAGTGTGACTGTAATAGAAGAGTATAAAAATCTCAGTGTTCCAATTAGAATTTTATTAATTGAGCAAGATATAAATGAGCAAAAACAGCGCTAGGTGGCCGGGGGATCAAAAAGACCCGCCAACGACCACAAAAATGTGTGGAATTTCCAGNGAAGAGACAGGCGTGTTGGACCAAAGTCTAGGAAAAATGGTGGCAGTATAGCAAAAAGAGCCTTACGGGGCTACAGAAAGGAACAGCGAAAATTAAATCTAGTAGAAGGCACCTGAAGAGGCTGCCCCGGGCTTGTACAGCCCAGAGCTCGGTGTTGGACCTGCCCACAAGAGCTGCAGCACCAGCGCACAGCCGGAGACGCTCCCAAAACTGGAGCGTGATGCTCTATCGCTTTCTGGAGTGTAGAGGAAAACGCTAATTTCGCTCGGTAAGACAGAGCATGCCTAAAGTACAAAATGTCAGAAAGCCTGGGGGTGCATTTTGCCCATTTATCTTTGCGCTCCTCCCGTCCTGCTGCTGTTTAAAGTTTAAAAGGCTGTAAGTAGCCGCAGCTAAAGCACACTGAAGTCTGCAGCCTCACCCCAGCAGCAGAGCGACGCTGTACCAAGAGACCTCCGCCAAGGGCCACCAGCGGGAGCACCCGGGAGCCACCCGGAGCTGCGGGGCGCCTTCGGGAGCCGGGACAGCCCCGGCTCCGGAGCGGGTCCCGCCGCCGCTTCCCGCCCGGACAGCCCCGGCACGAACCGGGGCACGGCCGCTGCTGCGGATGCCCGTCAACGGCCTTCCCGCCGCGGAGGCTCTTGGGAGCTGTAGTCCAAATCCGCCGAGTTCCCCGGCCAGCTGCGAGGCGGCCTTGTGGCGCTCGAACTACATCTCCCAGCACGTGGAGCGCGGGGGCGGTGCCCGCCTGTGGCGCCGGGAGGCTGTGCGATGGCGGCAGGTTTGTAATAGAAGGAGAAGGCTGTGGCAGTCGGAGTTGGGCGCGGTTGCGGCCGCGGCCTGAGGAGCGGGGCTGGGGCAGCTGCCCCGCTATATGCGAGGGGTCACGGGTCGGAGCTGTCGTGGTGCGGGTGCTTGGGGACCGGGGGTGCGCTTGGGGCGTGCTCTGTGAGGGCGGTGTCGGTGAGGGACGGAGGGCGCTGGGCCCGACGCCTCGGCTCGGCTGAGGAGCGGGGCTGTGCTCATCTCCCCACTGTCCACCTGTGTGGGGATCCCTTTGTCCCTCCTCCCCTTCCCGGGACGAATCAGCCTGATCCCTGCCGGCTGCTCCGGTTGGGACGAAGGTGCTGCTGCTGTAAATTCCATGGGGAGGTTTAGAGTGATAGGCGGGGTCCAGAGGGTCTCCGAATGGGGAGGGGTAAAACAGACCGTGAACCTTGCAGAGTTCAATTTGCCACTGCGGGAATCTGCACCTTGCTGGGAAACAGAAGGCAGTCGTGTCTATATGAAACATTTCTGTAATGTTTCTCCCAGTCGTGGTTTCAAACTCTTGCTGGCAGCATAAGTATTTTCTTACTACGGGAGGACTAAGTGAGAGCTGGCATGAACTGATCTCTCGGGAATGAGGAAGCTTTAAGAAGTTATTTACTGATTAGCAGGACTCTTGAACCTGGGCTGCTGTGGTTGTCTGTCCTTGGTGGCCTGGCCCCTTTTCTCCTCTGTATTCCCCCTGACACACCACATGCACAGGCAGAGAATTATTTGCCCTGGGATTACTTTGAGGAAGCACGGCTGAGTGGCCTGGCTCCACACTGTCACCGGCAGCAGTTTTGTCTTTGTCTTCCTAAGAGGGGAAATCACTTTGGGTCTCCTTCCTACATGAATTTATTAATATTTTATGGCACTTGTAGGATTTGTTGCTGTATTTAAACTTTCCTTTGGATGGATTTAAAAGAAGCTTTTTTGGGAGAAGGAAGATAACAGGCAGCATAGTTGTAGTGTTTCCTTGAGAAGCTAAGGAAGACGTGAAAATGCTAAGTGTTGCATTGAAATATGTGCAGTAAAGTGTTTGTATTTAGATGGACACAGCTGAAGCTTTGCATTAATATGAAGGTCATGTGGCAGAGATCTCTCAGCTTATCAAATCACTTCTTTTGTTGCATGTGTTTAAAAAAATTCTGAATCCCTCTCAGTACTACTGAAGAAAATATTATGTACAGCCTTATGGTGTTTGAGATTATATTAGCTGCACTCAAATAATATGATTAAGAATTGGATTATGTTGATTTTCTGCACCAAAAGTGTTTGTTGCTTATTATCCAAATTGTTTCTATTGACTATGACTTATTTTTATAAATACACTAGGTTGGTTATAACAGAGTAGCTTTCTTTCCCTGGGAATCTGTTATTGTAGATTTCTGATTTTGTTTATCTGCTTAATTTCTAGGTGCTAGAAGCAGATAGATAACCGTCCGTACCGACTACCTGGAACTTTGAAAGTTATATTGTCTTAACCCTACAGAACGTAATATTATTGTGTTAATGCTGAGCAGCAAAGAAACTGGAATACAATTTGCAAGATGCCAACCGTTGAAAATCTGAGTGGTGAGCAAAACTTCAGTGCACATTGGATGTTCCATAGTTCCCGTGCTGGAGTCTTACTAGGTCCTAGTTTTACTGGTTTGAACTTCAAGAAAGAAAATTTGTTACCTGGACGTGAAAACATCACAGCTTTACCTGAAGAAGTGCTGCATCTTTCAGACAGCTGTTCTGTAAGTGATGACTCCCTGTGTGAAGAGTCTGGCAACTCTCAGACACTTCAGCAATGTACCACTGGAACACCTTTTCCAGCAGCAGCTGGAAACCTAGAAAGCTCTAAACCAGGCTTAGTCCATGGTGAAGGGGATGGTCAGAAGAAATCCAGCCACAGTGATCTACTCTTACAAAAACTTGAACAGGTAACAAATATACCTAGAATTCCTTGACATACTTACAGTAAGATTTATTTTGTTCCTGCATATGATTTGTCGTGCCTGCAAGTAAGCAAACCCCTTGCAATGCATAGGCCACAGCAAGCTTAAAGAGCAAATCCTGAGTTCCAGTTATGCTCACATGAAAGTTGGTGTCCTCCTCGTGATGTGCCTTTACTGAGAGTGTAACTACTGTTGTTTCCAGGTGGCACAAGTTCCAGTTTGAAATGAAATCGTTCTCAAAATCATTTTACCTGGAAAGGTGCACAGAGTTTTACAGCATTTCTTCACTTGAGGCTGTGGAAATGAGGTGCTGGTCATTACAGTGGTAGTGCTTGACCACAGATATTCACAACATAGGGGAGTTGAACGTTCTTGTATCTATAGCAACATCTTTTGTTAGTTCTCAAAGTAGGTGTGACATACCTGGTTCTGTTTAGATGAGGTTTAGATGTTAGTGTTGAATGTGAGAAAGTATCCAAGACATCAGGATAAAAAAAGGCCTGGAATTATAATGCTGTTATGTTACTTACTTTTTTTTTTTCCCTAATGTAAGTGTGTCAGTCAGTCCACTGTAAGTGGCTGTGTGTTCACTGGAAGCTCTTCCCAATTACTGGATACAAATTGTGCTGGCTGGAAGTCTTCAGCAGCACTTCAGTAGATCTTGCTCTTAAGGACTAAGAAGTCCTCGTCCACTCTGCCAGCAGCTACATCAGCATATATCCCTATGTCTGTTCACTGGAGTGGAGAAAGGGAGAGAGTGTGTGTGTCTCCAGAGCAGAATTCCACAAATTACCAGGTGCTATAAAAGTTTTCTCCTGTATTTTACATGATGGGAGAACACTTGCGCACTTTTAAAATATTGTCAGTAGTATCAATCAGTGGCTAAATAAATATTAGATGATTTATTGGTATCTGAAGAGGAATTATTAAGTGTCCTTAGAAAGTTACTGACAATCTATAACAAAATAATTCTGTGGTACATTCTAAATAAACCCAGCCTCTAATACATTTATTTATTTGTTTGAAAAGCTGAAGGAATTGCAACAGCAGAAACAGGAACAGTTAAAGAAACAACAGATGGAACAACTTCAAAGGTTAATGGAAGAGCAGCAGAAGCTGCTTAGCTTGGTATCTGGCCAGCCAGCAGCTCTTGGTAAGTTGAGAAAGAAAGCACATGATGTACTTTGTATAAACTGAAAAATTTAATCTCATTTTTGAGTTAAAATCTGAAAGTGTCTTCTTTGTTCTTCATTTTAAGATTACTTGGTTAGTCAAAGATAAATGCTGCATTGCTTCAGTGCCTGAAAGTTGAGTGCTACTGAAGAAGGAATACTGTCCTATTTTTATAAAATGGCAGCTGTAATTGTGACTTGGTCAATATGTGCTATGATGGGAGCCCTTGCTTCAAAGTACATGTATTGAAGTGTAAAACAATTACTTTCCTTTCTGATTAGCTGCTTCTCACAGTACTTTTGATTGCTTTAAGCTTTCAGTGTAGCCAAGTGAAGTGATCCCTCCTTGTTTGTACTCACACATATCCCATTCAGGTGATGAACTGAACCAGAATAGAGAGCTGATCTGTATTTAAAAACTAAGACTTGTAACTTGTATTAGTTTTCCAGTCTTGTTTCCTGGGTGCAAGGTGAGGGGCCAGCTCTTGGCTGGCAAAAGCTTTTAGAGCTGAGGAGGGCTACGTTCTGCTCTTGGCAGTGTCAGTCCAACCTGACTTAAGTGATTGTTTTTCTTTCACTCTGCCTACCTGAGAAGATTAAATTAGGCCTTATTTTAGGAGAAGAAAATCAAGATTGCCTAATCACTTACTCTTGGTCAGTGACATAAGGATGGAGGCTGGGTGATCAATTCTGCCCTTAAGTAACATTTCTTTTCTCCTGTGGCACAGTAGTTCTGTGATACAAACAGAATGACATGGCCATTTTGTTCCTTCTCATTGCAAGGTTATACTGTAATGGCTGAAAGTCAAAAGCTAAGACCTGGGCATTCCACAGGCTTAGCAGCTTCACCTCAATTGCCATCATCTGGATATCAGAATATCTTTGGAGACAGAGCTCGTGCTCTGGTTGTTTCTTCCCATACACAAGACAATGATTCTTTACAAAAGCTGAACAACAGAGAATGCACCTCATCTTTGAAGAACAATCTTTCAGAAGTGTCTGCCTCTGAAAAGCAAGGTCTGTGTGTGCCTCTGAAAAGGCCAAATTGTTTGAAAAACAAGGAAGACAAATACATTACTGCTTAGTCATTTACAGAAAGATGGCTTGATGGCTTGGTGCTTTTTTTCCCCCTTGTCACTGAGAGTAGTTTTCTGCTACTTATTTTGAAGGTTTTATGATTTTAGTTGGTTTACTTGGTATGTTGGTTTGTTTACTAACAACTTACAGACATCACAACATTTCTGTTGTTGTCCATTTGAGTTCGGTTAAAAGCAGCACAAGCTAAGATCAAATGCTTCTCAATTTATGCATATGTACGTGGGAAACAGAAGCTTGATAAGAGAGCCCATCAGTACAGCAGACATCAACATTTGTTCAGTTATGTTTTTAAGCCATACATTAACGATAGCAAAGCAGATGAACAATCAGAGCAGATAATTTAAGGTCTGTGGAAATTTTTAAATGCATAATTGCTTGTTCCTTTAAAAAGAGAGTGCAAATTCAAATAAGAATTAATTTGGGGAAATCTTAGTACTGTTTTATGTAGGAATTCAGATCACATGGCCATGAAGCTCCCTTCTGGTTTTCACCTGACCTGAATGCTCTTTAAAGTATGTGCTGAAAAGTGATTTGCTGTTGGGATGAAAAAAACCCAACTCTGTTGCTTTCACAGGAAAAAACATTTGGTGTCCAGAAAAAAAGATGAAATTACTAGTGGAGAGTGAAGATAATCACATTGATCCTTTAGGTGTGGGAAGCACAGATGTCTCTGAAAATTCCAGTGGAGGCGAACAATTGTTGACTAATATAGAGGAAAGGTAATTCAGACTATGATTATGCATTTTTTATCAAATTACACAAGTTTGGTTGAATTCTGAGTCCTGAATGAAAGTCTGATACTCTGAATTTGTGCAATTTCTTTACAAAGGATTTGTAACTGTGGAGACCTGTGGTAAGAGAGGCTCTTGCTTGGAATTGCTTGTGCTGTAAGAGATGAGATGTTGTGTGTTGGATGAAGAGGTGTGTGTGCAGCCTGGGGTAATGACACCTTAGAAGCACCTTTCAGTGTAGCTGGGTATATAAGCAGTAATGGTTGCTGTTCCCAGTCTGATTTATTACAACCTCCTATCCACTGTTATCTGCTGAAAGTAGCAATGTGAGGGAGGAGGGCGAGGCTGTGACTTTTTAGTTTATTATGAGGAGTTATGATTGTTTGAAGTGTCCAAGGCCAGGCTGAACGGGACTCTGAGCAACCTGGTCTAGTGGAAGGTGTTCCTGCCTACTGCGGCGGGGGGGGAGGTTGGAATAAGATGATCTTGAAAGTCCTTTCCAACCCAAACCATTCTGTGGTTATGTCATTCCATGAAATGTTGAAATGTGGCTGTGTGTCCCCTGGGGTAGGTCTTGCCCACCCCCAGCCTGCTTCCTGGAGTGGGCAGCAGCATGAAAAAGCAAAGAAAGCCTTGATGCTGTTCAAGCAGGGTTCAGTAATAGCTAAAATATTATGTTATCGGTGCTGTTGTAGTCACAAAGCCAAAACATCTATGAACAAAGTTCACTCCATGCCAGCCAGACCCAGCACTCCTGTGAAGGAGGAGGAATATCAGAGGGGGAGACAGGAAATGTTATCTCAGTAGCATTCCTGAGTAGAAAGGGATTGGCAGTGTGACTAAACTATGAGTGGAAGTTTGGTGATCTGTCCAAAAGAAAGGGTCATTAAGAGAAGCAGTGAAAGAAAAAGCAACAAAACCTGCATACAGTGTATTTTATATATTTATGTATTTATATAGATTCGTATATTAACTATTGCAGGGTTTGGATAAACATGTAGTGTTAAAATGCATTTCTTAGATTAACTTAATGCCTAAAGCACCTCAGAATTTGTCATCTTTTATGCAATTACACCTTAGGTCTTTGAATACCAGTGATGTTAAACATATGTTATACAGAATTATAAGAGTTGTTTTTGTAATTACTCTAGACCTATTAAAGCTGCACTACATGAGAAGAAACAAACTTTTGAAGAATTCTTGGAAGAACAGATACAACTAGAAGAACAGCGTCTGGAGCAAAACCAGAAGTTACAGGTTATTTATTATTACTTTAAAAATCTTCATTCTTCTTTGTATATTGTGCCAAGATGTGGTAGGTGCTTTAAAAGTGTACAAGGAAGATGCTAGCAGGGAAAGCTAACACTGAATGCAACATTCACATTCTTAAAAATAATAAGCCCCAAATACTCCACTTGCTTAAATCTTCAGAAATCCAGTAGAAATGTACCATGTAAATTTCTGCTGATATGTGAGATTTATTTGAAGAAATCTTCAAACTCTGTAAGGAGCTTTCTAACATTTTATTGTTTCCTTTTCTTTACTCATTTTCAGGAGACAGATGGATCAGCTGTCCAAAAACCAGTGATCAAGAGACCCTTCCTGAAAAGAGGAGAAGGTTTAATAAGATTCGCTAATGCCAAGTCTAAAATGACAAAACTTGGAGAAAGCACCTCAAAACTTCGACAAAGGGCTTCAGATTATAGAAATGTTATTAAAGTGGACAGATCACAAATACAGAAGAAAACTGCCCCTTCTGGCAAAGAACTGGTTTCTGAAAATCCTTTTGCACCATGTAAAAAATACAACCACTCCAATAAAGTAAAACATTGTCCTATTCAGAAGACAGTGGTAGTCAGGAATCACAATGGAGAAAATATCTTGCCCTTAGAAACAAGAATGCAATCAGGAAAAAATCATGATGGACAGGTGAGAGAGTCTTACTCATCAGAAATTAGCAACCAAATAGAAAATAAAGAGAACAGAGTAGAATTTGCTAAGTCTAACACTGGCAAAATCAAAAACAAATTACCTGGTGCAGACAGGTCTCAGTTGTCTCAAGAACTGACCAGTGCCTTTTCTAATTCTAAATGTCCCATAGGTCACCCTGTAAAAGATTCAGAACTGTCTTTTGAACTTTCATTCCAGAATAAACTGGAGAACTGGGAAAAAGAAAAAGAAAAAGAGAACCTAGAATTAGATGAATTTTTGTTTCTAGAACAAGCTGCAGATGAAATATCTTTCTCAAGTAATTCCTCATTTGTGCAAAGGATCTTGGAACGAGACCGGCAAACTCTAAGAGGCCGTAGGATGTCTTCTACTCCTATCAAGGCAAAGCAGCAGCAAGTCAAGGTGCCGGCTGTCGAACTTAAAAATGAGAGAAACAAAAGGGCAGACTGCGTGGCACAGGAAAATATAAATGATAGCCCAGTTATGCATACAGCCTCAAATTCAGGAACAGACTTTAGAATGAAGGATCCATTGAGTAAAACAGAGGGTATAATATTCTCAGCTTCTTCTGTGAAAGCAGCTCCTGCTCTAAAAAGTAATCACTGGATTGAAAATGAAGATAAGATTGAGGGCAATGGTGATACTGCTACAGATTCTGAGAGTGAATTTGGGGCCACATTGAAGCATGACAGCAAAGATGCTAGGATAGCCTTTGTGAACCACAGAGAAAGTGATCCAGAATTTTTTGATTATGGAAGCTCTGTTACAGACATCAGCAAAGAGAGCAAAAATGGAGATGCTGACCTTGGCTTGTCAGACAAAGATTGTGGTGCACTGTTAAAGCAAAAGATTAGAAAAGCTGCAGATGATTACAGAAGCATGTCATGTATAAGTAGGAATAAATTTGAGTTTGATGATGAAAGAACATGGAGTGATCTTGATGAAAATTATGTTAACATTGATTTACCTGAAAAATATACTAAGACACCTTTGCAGATGGACTTTTCCTTTAAGAATGATCCAACTGTCCCAGACAAAGCAATAAAGAGAAAAGTTGCCTCAAAGAAAGGAGATGAAATGTCCAAAGAGTCTGCCGTGGACAGCGATTCAAATGGACCTCCTGTATCAAACCTGATGATGAAACTGTTTCCTTCACTGAAGCCAAAGCAGAAGGCAGGCTGCCATCCAGAGCATGAAACCAGATCAAATGTGGAACCAGAGCTGGGAGGTGAGAGAACAGCAACTGGTAGGAAGTGGTGAGGAAGGTGTATAGTACAAGTCTTCCTTAATAGTGCTTAAGCTCCAAACTGAAATTACACCAAAGGGTTCAAGTACAGACTTCTGCTGCAAGGAATGGCCCAATTCTCCCCCTACATCTCTGGTTGCATGTCTGATGCCAGATCTAACAATTACACAACTTGCATAATGACTCTGACTGGTGAAAACTTATTTTTAAAAATTTATTTATTTAATTGATGGGGGTTTTTTCCTTCTCTCTGGAGGCTTCAGTTCATTGAAGTAACTTGATCTGAAGCTGCTTGATCACTGTTCCTGAATGAAGGAAAATGTCAAGGGCAAGCTGAAAATGAAGTGGTACCTTCCTTTCCACCACAGTGGATTTACACCACAGTAGGGTAAATCTCTATTTACTGCTAGGTTAACTTTTTCCTCTTATGGAATATGAGGGAGTGGCAGACTTGTCTATGTTTTTTGAGGTAGTATAGCATCTACAGGGTTCATGTGGAATATGGGAAATGTGGATTCACTTTTCTGCTTTGCCCAAGTTTGATTTTGTCTATATGGTTACAGTCTGTGCAGAACTGCCTGTAAAACCCTCTGTTGCAGCTGTTGCGTTTCTGCTATTGTTAAAAATAGAGTTGTTCAGTGGAAGCATGATGGCACAGCCTAGTATTTAAATCCTTTGTCTCTGAGGTTGTGATCTTGGATTCAGATTCTGCTCCAGTGAATGTTTAGGATTTTTTTTAGGTTTTTATGGTAAGCCAGTTGATGTAATCTTTTTGGATTTCAGTAAAGCCTTTGATTTAATCTCTCTCAGTGCCCTTCTGAACAAAATGTCCAGCATTCAGCTAGATAAACACATCGTGTGATGGATGAGCAACTGGCTCACAGGTCAGGCACAAAGGGTTACAGGGAATGGGGTGACATCAGACTGGTAACCTGTCACTTCTGGGGTTTCACAGGGCTCCATCCTCTGCCCTGTGCTCTTCAACATCTTTATAAATTACTTGGACACAGAACAGGAAGGAATACTAAGTAAGTTTGCCAACCATACTGAATTGGGTGAAGCCCTGGAAGGGCTCCTGGAAGGCAGGGAGGCCCTGCAGAGAGACCTGGACAAATGAGAGGGCTGGGCAATCACCAGCCACATGAAGTATAGCAAGGGCAACTGCCAGATTCTTCAGGGATGGGGCAACCCTGGATGTATGGATAGACTGGGAAATGAGATGCTGGAGAGCAGTGCCACAGGAAGGGACCTGGGGGTCCTGGTCAATGACAAGTTGGACATGAGGCAGCAGTGCCCTGGCAGCCAGGAGGGCCAGCCCTGTCCTGGGGGCATCAGGCACAGCATGGCCAGCTGGGCAAGGGAGGGGATTGTCCCGCTCTGCTCTGCACTGGGGCAGCCTCACCTCCAGTGCTGGGGGCAGTTCTGGGTGCCACAGTGTAAGAGAGATATAAAGCTGTTAGAGAGTGTCCAAAGGAGGGCAATAAGGATGGTGAAGGGTCTGGAGGGGAAGCTGTGTGAGGAGTGGCTGAGGTCACTTGGTGTGTTCAGCCTGGAGAAGATGAGGCTGAGGGGAGACCTCGTTGCAGTCTACAGCTTCTTTGTGAGGGGAAGAGGAGGGGCAGGCACTGATCTCTGCTCTGTGGTGAGGGACAGACCCGAGGGTGAAACACAGGCCTCACTCAACATCAGCACCTTAGCATAAATATGAATTAAGAAAAACTTAAATGTGACTGCTGCATCTGACTGTAAGCACTTTTGCAAGCAGGGGCCTGGCCCTAGCAGGCTGAGGTGGTAAGAAGGGACAGGTGTGTTGGCTGTCACAAAAGGCTAGAAAAACAAAGTCATAGGGTTTGTTTTCACAGATAGAAAATAGAATAATGTAATCAATAAAGCACAGTTACAGAAAAGCATAATAGCAGTTAGGTGAATGTGATAAATATGTTAGATAGGAACTATGTACTGTGTTTGTAGCCCTAGGATAAAGAAACCACACATTATGTAAGACTCCAACCCTTAAAACTGCAGCTTTTAGATAAGCAAACAAACAAGGGCGGATGCCAGAACTGTAAAGTATAAAAGCCTGTGTAAAATGAGCCTCAGTCAAATGTGCAGCCCCAGCACATGGAGGTGCTAACCCCTGCATGATCTCTTGGCTCCAATAAAGGTGTGCTTTACTTTACTGGACCTGCTGTGGAGTAGATGCCTTTGAATCAAGGGAATGGCCTGAAGTTGTGTTAGTGGAGGTTCAGGTTGGATATCAGGAGAAGGTTTTTCACCCAGAGGGTGTTTGGGCACTGAACAGGCTCCCCAGGGAAGTGCTCACAGCGCCAGCCTGACAGAGTTCAAGGAGCATTTGGACAATGCACTCAGGCACATGGTGTGACTCTTGGGGGTGTTCTGTGCAGGGCCAGGAGTTGGGCTCGATGATCCATTTGGGTCCCTTCCAACTCAGGATATTCTGTGATTCGTATGAAAGCTGCTACTTCTGCTTATTGTTTTCTGGAGAATTGATTGTGTAGGCTTGTCTAAAGATGGCAGCTGAAAGTTTGCAGGAAGAAGGGTAGGTTTAGGGCTTTTTTTTGCAGCCATTCAGAGTATTTAAGGGTGAGCAAGGAAACCACCTACACAGCAACATCAGTGTTTTGTCTATTCTGTTGCATACTCTGACTCTGAAACCCTGGGGATTCTTAAGTAGTGACTGAACAGCAAACTGGGATGGGAAAAAAGCCCACAAAACCCCCTCCCTATTATCACCCTCTTCAACAGATTCCCCATAAGGGATGGGTGTGAACAGACTTTGTAGTGACTAAAACTTGAAAAAATTTAGGACCATAAACTTTCCTGTTTGATATACCCTATACCATCATAGTGTATACATGTACCTGGCACATATATATGGTATGTACCTACACATTTTATTCTGAAGGTATGTACCTTCATTTTATTTCTCTGGTTTGATGTGAAGGTCTTCACATTCCAGTTCCAAATGTAGCTTTAGTTGTACCAAGATGTACATTCAGTACTTAAAAGTACTACAAAAATGATGAATCTACCCTGTGTTTGAGATCCTTGAGTAAATAGTGCAGTGTGTTTTAAAACAAAACTTCTGTGTTATTTGGATAGTAGAACTTTTTTGCAAAATTACTGCTGTCTCTAAAATAGTATTTACGTGGTTTTTCTTTTTTTTTTTTACACAAAAAAGATGGTGTGTGATGACTGTTTACTTCAGTCTTATGAATGCCATTTGGATAATGTGCATGTGGCTGTGCTTTGACAGGAAACACTGTTCCATCCCAGCTACTGAGAGAGAGAGTTGCTGAGTTGGAAAATGAAATTGAGAGATTCCGAGCTGAAAACACAACTCTGAGTAAACTCCGTGAAGAAAGAGAGCACGCCCTGGCAAGTATCAGGTAATTTTTACTTGAAACATTTTGGTGCATTCACTTTAATAGCATGTTGCAAACTCTCCTAATGTCCAGTTACCAACAGCACAGGTAAACAATTCATGTGCTTCAGTTACAGTGGGGATAGGTCTAGACACAAGTTGTTGCTCTATGTGTATGTTAAACTGTGATTATTACACACAATTTAATAGTGTTAAGAACCCCTGCTCAGTTAATATGATGTCCCTAAAGGCTGTATTTTGGAGAATGTATACTTTTGTTCTAAAGGACAACGCAATCCTAAATTGGCCTTGCAGAACTGGTCCTAATGTTTTTGCTTTGGATTTGATATTTGTGTGTACACACTGAGAATCTTTTAATTTGAACTGGAGCATTTAACAAGTGGCATATAGAACAGAAAAATTACCTCTGATGACATAAATGGGGCACATCTGTTCCTACCACAGCCACTTCTGTTTTGTTTGGGAACAGCATTGTGTGCTTTGGCTAATGTTTAATTTTTGACCTCCTATTAGCAGATTCTTTTCTCTGGTGCTTTTGGGGGATGGTGTTCTAATGTTTTGAAGAATGTAGCAAGATTTTAGCCAAAGCTTTTCTAAATTCAGGATAATGTTTGTGACTAGAAGATATAAAAACATATTCTTGGACTTCAAACACCACCTGTGTGACAATTCTTACTCCTTTAATAAGTAATGCCGTTTATATGTAAGTCTTCCTGGGGGTAATAGATGCTGAATTGCAATCTGTGACCACAAGATACCGAGTCTTCACTTACTTTCTTAAAATCCAAATGTGAAGGAGATTTGGGCTAAAACAACAACTTTGTTTCATAATTATAGGAAAGAAATTGCAGATTTTGAACAGAAGAAAGCCCAAGAACTGGCTGAAATAGAAGAATATAAAAAAAAAGAAATTAAAAAACTGCAGAAGGAGCGTAAAGTTTTTGAAAAATACACCACAGAAGCTAGAGCAATTCCAGATAAAAAAGAACGGGATGAAATTCAGGTATATTAATGTTCTAGGACACAGGAACATGTAAGTTCCTGTCAATCAAGTGGGGTATTTATTCAAGCAGTCAAGAACTAAATTCTAATTTAGTTCAAAGATTACAAGTGATTTCAAGATGGGAACTGCTAGCAGACGTGGGTTAGTGGTGAACTTGGCAGTGCTGGATTAACTGTTGGACTCCATGATCTTAAAGCTTTTTCCCTAATCTAAATTACTCTAATTGAGGAAGGGTACTACAGTCTTCACAATGCTGTTTGATGGTTTTAAGGCAAAAACTCCTCATGAGCAAATCTTTTTGTCACATTTCCATACTAAAAACTGCTGATGACTGATAGAATGATCTTCAGCTTTGAAACAAAATTACCAAAGTTAAAACATTAAGTTGTAAGTTTTTATTTGTGGTAGTGGATCAAAATGCAAACTAGAACTCCACAAGGGTTTTATTCTGTCTATAACTCCTGTACAGTCTGTGTAGTCATCTTCTGCAATTTTCAAAGTTACATTTTATTATCACTTCCAGGTCTTTAGGTATCAGGGATGTAAGGAACAAGATCTGCTTGTTCCTTCATTGTCAGCATGTATGGTATATGAGATGTATAAACAACCCATATTAAACACTACACAGGGATTTCCCTCTTCCTTCCCTACAAAGTTCCCTTACTTTGAAAAACTGAATTGACACTTGCTAAACTAGGCAGATTTGCATGTGTTTTTGTGTGATTGTTCTCCTGTGCCAAGATGTTTGACGGGCCCTCCAAGGGTAGCATTAATGGCTTTGTGTTTCTGTCTAAAGTGTATTTGTACTGGCCAATCTCGGAAGAGTAAAGGGTGCCAAGAAAGCAAGAAAAACAATTCCTGTGATTGGAGTAGAGCTTATAAAATTGGTAGTCTAAAGTAAATAATCACTCTTTCGGGAAAGAAGACTCTTCCTTACCTTTCACCCCTGCACTATTAAGCTGATCTGACTTTTTTGCCACTTGTGCCTTTCTTGCTTGTGTTTTTATTTCTATTAGAAATGAAAATATATTTTATTATATTAAAAATGAAAACTCTCTATAAACATGCATTTTTCTAAGGCTTTAAAACAGCAAATTGCAGAGTTACAGGAAGATCTAAAACGAAAAGAGGCAAAATGGTCAACCACCCATCGACGTCTGAAAGATCAAATAGAAGCTTTAGTAAATGAGAATTTTGAGCTAAAAGAGGAAATCAAAATTATGGAGAAGTTTCGTCTAGAAGCCTGGAAGAAAGTAGAAGCTGCTGGAAGCAGGAAGAAAATAGAAAATCCTGGGATAAGCCTAAATAGAGCAGAATCTGTAAGTTATTAATCTTGGTGCTTTAAATACATTTGTGTGAATACTGGTGAGTTTTCTGTTATATACTTGGAATCTAATAGCTACAACTGAGATGCTTATTTTTATTTTACTGATGTGGGGACTACACTAGTGGTGACAGATACAGAATTTTGTTATTGTCATATTCTCTGCAAATGTCAATGCTCACAATGTGCAGCATCCCTTTTGTTGAGGAACTCATCTTGGAAATTAAAAATGCAAGTATGAAGGAAAAATCATTGATGGAGTCTAACCTGTGAACCTCTGCCCCTTCAGGATCAACTAGACAAACCAAGCAGCTCATGATTGTCTAAAGCAGTTATAATAAGTTTTGAAACTATAACTATTATTCTGGATTGCTTGCATCAAATTAACATTCTGGAGTTGTTGATAGCAAGGGAGCTGATGGAGGAAGAGCTCCAAAGTGCAGCTTGGGCTACATCACACAAGCCCTTCTGCTGATCAAGTCTCAAAACTGTATAGTTTGTGAAGAAAGCCTCCAGTAAATTTCATGTCATATGGTCTATAAATGTTATTGACTCTGTATGAACAGTTATGATTACATGTCACATAAACCACAAATACTTCCTTTCTTTTAGTGTCTACCGAATAGAGGCCCAAAAAGTCGAACTGCATCTCCGCTTCTTCCAGTACAGCAGTGCAGCAAGATAAATGGCAAAAGTTATTCACAGGCAAAAGGTAAAAATATGTGTCTATGCAGAGAATTCTGTGAAATCTTTAAAATAAAATGAATGTGAAGTTTTGCTTTGTGGAGTGCATCACCACCTCAAAAGGAGACAGAGTAGGAGCTGCCATGGGCTTGAACATATGGATAAATACCTCATAGGGTGAGATTCTAGAGAAAGCTGTGATGAGACCAGCTTTGGAGTAAAAAATGCTTCTAGTCATACTTGATGGTCTGGAGCACTGCAGAAGCTGCTTTCTGTAATGAAAAATGACATTCATCACTGGTGTTCTCCAAGCTGCAAATGTTGGTTAGATCAGAGTCACAGAATATTTGGGTTGGAAGGGACCTCAGCGATCATCCAGTTCCAACCCCTTGCCATGGGCAGGGACACCTCCCACTAGACCAGGGTGCTCAGAGTGCTCATCCCACCTGGCCTTGGACTGTTCTGGAACGGAACATCCACAGCTTCTCCGGGCAGCCTGTTCCAGTGCCTCCTTGCCCTGACAGTGAAGAATTTCTTCCTAATGTCTGGTTGAGTGTGTTGATAGCATCAGAACTGCTGTGTCTCTTTGGAACCTTCTGTTAGCAGGATCTGTAATCATATGGGCAATGCTGTGGCAGGTGTTCCTTGTTCACAGTTAGTTACTGTCTGCCTTCCTAAGGGATAAGCACATATGGAAAGTAACTGCAGGGTATTTTTTGACACCTCTGACAGCTCATCCAACCATCGTGTTATCTGTTAGAGGAGTATGTTCCAGAATTGAAGGTAGTTTTATTTTGGTTATTTGATAGGAGAGACACGGAAAAAATATGCTGATCATTTCCTGTTAAAAGCTGATACTCATCTTCCTTTGTTCATTATAAGGCGTAACTAAAAACATCTAAATTTCTAGGGGGAGCAAATCCTTTGTAAACCTACAGAGATGAAATAGGAGAGAAAGTGCATTAAATGTCCATTGTGATGATTCTTCAGTTCTAGCTTCTTGCTGACACACAAAGCAATGGCAGTGATTGATTCTTTTCTGGGCATGTGCTTATTCTTTTAACAAATACCCCACTTTCAGTTTCTACTGCAGTTAAGAAATGTGTGTGTCCTGTACAGCTTGACCTCCTATATAATTGTAACTCTTAAACCACACTTCAATTTCTTTGTCCAATTTAACTATTACATGTATCTCAGTAGGAAAATTTTCTAGAACACCTGCACCAGGACCTGCTAATGAGAGAAACAACTCTGAGGCAATGACAGCACTAGAAGATTCTTCTCAGACTTTTATGGTAGTAAGTCCTGTGTCTTGATTTGATTTTCAAAACAGAGAAGAAAAAGCTTAAAATAGAAAAGTTAATGAGTATCTGGAGGGTGACTGATGAGGCTGTTGACTCATCTTTTTATGTTCTTCAGCTTTTCTTGTCATAACAGAAAATGGCTACGTACCAGTCAATGAGGAGTGTTTTACCTTTGTCTAGTAGTTGCATTATTCTTTGGCTCAGGAAAAATACAAAGTAATAATCCCCCACTCTTTCGAATTTTGCAAAATGTTTTACCTTTTGGGAGAGCTAAAGAAGGATGGATGTTCATATGCTCCATGTAGGGCAACTGTCCAAGGATCTTTTAAATAGTTTAGTTAATTCTTACATTAATTGCTGTAGGTTACCCTTAGGCTTTAGAGAACTTGATTGTTTTCATACCTTGATGTGGATTTCTTAAGAAAATTGAGCACCGTGTTACAGCACATCACTGAATTCCACTTTAGTCCAGACTACAGCTGACCACAGAAATCCAATGATTGCTGAGTCTCCATCTTTTGTACCACTTGAATTACACTTGGAGTTGCTTAAACCCCAGATTGTGTTTATGCTTCCCCATACTCATCTTCCTTCTGTGATGCTCCTTGTTTCCTAAAATACCTGTCAGCCTAGGAAAGAAGTGTATAAAGACAAAGCTTTATATGAGTTTTTTGCTTGTCATCTCAGGACACCTCTCCTAATGAAGCTCATGTGTCACCACCATCTGCTCCTGCATTTACAGGCAGTGAAGAGATACAGAGAGAAACTGCTTATCCTGATGGAAAGGTAAAATGAGAGCTTAGCATTTGGAAATTCTGGAAGACAGCTGTTGGGAAAGATGGGTGGGAATGTGCGTGTGAGGGCTCAATACTGACCTTCGTCATGTTTTAATTAGGTTGAGAAGGTTTTGAAAAATGGCTGTCACCTTATATTTTTCCCAAATGGAACATGGAAAAAAGTAGGCTCTGATGGGAAGACCGTAACCATAACCTTCTTCAATGGGGATGTGAAACAGATTATGCCTGATCAAACAGTGGTAGGTATCCTATACCTGCATTTTTCAATAAATATTTATCTGCCTGTGTACACTCATTTAACTTCTTATTAGTTATACTAAATCTCAACTGTTGTCTGCAGATTTATTACTATGCTGATGCTAAGACTACTCACACTACATACTCTGATGGCTTAGAAGTATTGCAGTTTTCAAATGGACAAATAGGTAAAGAACTCATCCAACCCAACTGTCAGAATTATTGCTCATATACAGATATGTATTTATGTGATAAGTATATTGTCTCAAAATACATTTCAGAGAAGCATTATCCTGATGGCAAGAAGGAAATAACGTTCCCTGATCAGACAATAAAGAATTTATTTACAGATGGCCAAGAAGAAAGTATCTTTCCTGATGGCACCATTGTTCGTGTGCAGCGGTGAGCTTTTCCTTCTGGGGCCCCTTGGCCTGGGCAGGGGATGGGAGCACCTGGGGCTCAGTGACAGCGGCACTTTATGGGGACAGGTGTCTTTCTACATCTCCTGAAGGTTTACATTTCAATGGACTATACTGTGAACACATACTTACTGCTCAAAGTTTTGAGTTTGGTTTTTGTTTTGTTGGTTTTGTTTTTTTTTTTTTTTTTGGTAGCATGGAAGAGGCACAGAGTGTATTGTCTCATACCCTAACCTAGGAGATTTCTCTATTTGTACATAATTCTAGAAAAAAAGGATCCAGGAACCTGGCTGGTGTGGGATGCAGGTGTGACTGACAGCAGAAAACTGATAGTGCTCAAAATACCAAGTTTTAAACTTCCCTTGGACTTGAGCAGTGATGGATTTGATGCAGATAAAGTGCAGTGGGAGCTCTCAAGTATAAAGAAGTCATATCGGTTTTGCAGAAACAGGTTTTTGAGTATAAACCAGCTGAGATATTTAACAGATTTTTTCCACAAATACTGTTTTTAAAAGTCTTCCTTCATTTAGGCTTACATATCTGATGCTGGTTCTGAGAGTAATCTTACACCAATGCATAATCCTTGGGGGTTTTTTTCCCCTTAAATGCAGAGATGGAAGCAAAACGATAGAGTTCAATAATGGCCAGCGAGAACTGCACACATCACACTTTAAGAGACGGGAGTATCCAGATGGGACTGTCAAGACTGTGTACCTGAATGGACAGCAGGAAACCAAGTATGTCTCTGGGAGAATCAGAGTAAAGGACAAGGATGGTAATATTATCATGGACACTAAGTTGTAGACCATGTCAAAACTGTTGAAGTGTTAGCATATCAGCAAGAATAATGTACATTTCTGTAAATAAGTGAAAAAGCTGAAAGCTTGTTGTGTATATATTATTTATAGTTTTCTCTAAATAAATTTATTTTTCAGTGGGTGCTACTACATCAGAGCTTTTGCTAATTCTTTTTTCCCATTTCTGCATTTAAGAAACTGTTTATTGATTTGGTATTCGGCCATGTGGCATTAAAAGGGTGTTTTTTAAATCAGCTGTCAGTGAACACTCTAACAGCTGTAGACCACACCATATTTTAGACATCAGTTTACTTACTGCTTGACTTAAAAGACCAAAGGAATAGCAGTCTTGGGCTATTCTTTTTTCTTCATCATCTTATTTTCTTAATCTCAGAGTTAGGAGGCAACAGCATTAGCAGACTGCAGCATCTGTTCTATGAACTGCTCTTTTACACTCACAGGGCTAACACAGGTGAGACTGGGCACAGGTTCATTCTCCAAGCTACTCAGAAACACCAGAAAGTTAACAAATGTCATCTCATCCAGTTTTCCCACCTAACAGGTATTTTTAAGTTGACTTCTCTTTCAAAATTCTGCAGTACCTACTGTCAAAAGGTTGCTGCTGGGCTGGCTGCACTAAGTCTCCATTCTTGTGCATGCTGAAAAATTTGTTTCCTTCTCTCACTGGGTAGAAGATACTTTCTTCTCCTTGTCTCCTCTGCCCCTCCCCTTTTTCTCCTCAGTGAAGGCAAGCTCTGTCCTTACTCTGTCTATGCCCTTTATTACTCACAGGGTGGCAATGAGAACTGTGCTCACTCACACCCAGAAGTTTCTGGCTGGGTGGAGAGACAGGTCCTGGCCCTGAATTATGTAACAGTTGCTAAGTTGCTTTCAAGATGAGTGATAAAGAATGGGGTTTTGGTCTTTTTTAAATGAAAACATTTTGAAAATGAGCATGGGCTCTCTGGGGTATTTGGAACAGCACCTAGGACATGTCTAGTTAGTACTAGAATACGTACTGGAAGTGTGACAGGATCCTTCCGCTGCTTGTCTCATTGTGCCTGGGCACGGAGGTCAGCTTTGGACCCTTGCTTTCATGGGAGCTTGAAGGAACAGATGTGTGCAAGGCTCTGTGTGGGTGAGTTCCCTCTGAACAGCAAGAGGCTGCTTTACTGGGAGTGTGACTGAGCCCTGGAACTGGCTGCCTGGAGAAGTTGTGGAGTCATCACACAAGTGTTTTCCTTGATAATCTAGACAAAGCTCTCCCTTGGAGAGACTGGGAGGGGCTGAGCTTTACAGGTAAAGGATTTAGTGTAATAAAGAGACACCAAAGAAAGCTCACGAGCTATAGCAGTAAAGAAAACAAACTTTCAAGTGCATGCTGACCAAACTGTTTATTCGCAAACTCTGAAGTGAAAGAGGTGTAAGAACACCTGAAAGTGAAAACAGAAACCAGCAACAATGCAAACCTGTTCCAGAACAAAGACAGTAATGCAGCCCCAACTGTTTGCTCCCTGTCTGGTCCTGGGTGGAAATGTCTGCCACCAAATAAACCTGAAACACAAGCAAGAGTTATGTCATGATAATAAAACTATCATCTTCCCTTCCAAGTCTTTTAACAAGATGCTAGAACAAGTGTCCCAGCATCAGCTTTTGATCTAATTCTTTACCACTATGCATTAGTTCTATCTACTCCTATGAGAAGGGTATCACAGAACAATACTTAAGGCTCCAAGGCCAGGAAAAATTGGGATGTGGATACACAGTTTTACTATTTCAATATTAGAAAGTGTTAGGAACACCATCTGTTCACATCTGCTAGAAGAGTGCTTATTAAATAGGAAGGAAAAATATGACATAACAGGGTTGGCCAAGAAATCTGAAAATCCAAGTCTCTGGTATTCCCTATGGATAACACATAGTATAAAGCTCTTAATTAAAAATATTCCATGTTTGTCTAGACATGTGGACACCGGTATGTTATCACGGATGTTTGCCTGAGCAACCACAGAGAACCACCAGCACATGACACAGATTAAAAGCAGAAAATAAAGAAGATGGGTTTTGATTGCTTGGGCAGAGTACCTTGCCACATCTGCAAGCTGCCTTCTTCAGTTACTGGCAGCAGAAGCTCTTAATGTTATACCACCCTAACTTAGTGCCTCTAAGTTCTTGAAACTGTGGGTTTCAGTAATGGTATGTGAAGAAGTTAAAAATTAACAGCTTTCCGTTTTATATTAAATACTTTACTAATAGAATGGATATATGGACAGAAGTGATTTTTTCTCAAACTCTAGTTGTCCACATTACTGGCAGTTTATACTTTGCTTAGAACTTCTGAAATCATCCCTCCCCAATGGTATGAATTTGTAGTTCATGGTCACTGTACTTACGTGTCACTGATCCAACTCTGCAAGACCCATTTCTATCAGCTTCAGATGAATCAGATTTTTGTCATCTCCATACAAAGAAATGGTAACCTCTGGTGAAACAGTCTGAAAGTTTACAGTGTTGACAGTTACAGATTTAAATCTCAAGCTGATACTGAAAGATTTTACTGGCTGCACTCACTGTCTAAATGAACTGTGAATATAAAAAGAATACCTCTGTTTTTAAGTAAAGAAAACTGGTTTAAAATAATAGGAATGCTCAGAAACTTTGTGATTGCAGAATTAAGAACACACCATTTTCTCTTAGCATTCCTTCATGGTACGTGGTTTTTAATTTTAAACTATGAGGGCTCACAGTAAAACAAAGAAATCATTTGAGTGCTAGTAAGAATTTTAGGCTAAGCAAGAACTAGGGGAAAAAAAAGCATTTCTTACAAGTATGGAAGCAGAGAGACGCTTTCCTTCAACACAGTCCACCATGGTCCACAATGCTTTCAGGCTCCATTCTGGGGAATAAGGAATTCTTTCCACGTTTTTGTCATCTGAAGCAGGTCTAAATCCAGCCAACAGAACTCGTACTGCTTGAACTGGGTACTTCAGCAGGTGACAAGGTATGTGACGCAATCTGAAACCCAAAGGAGAAGCGTTTGCCCGCAGCAACCCCATGCCCCTAAGGAGATCAGGATGGCAGAGCGGCTCCCGCAGCACATTTGCAGTGTGGGAACCAGGACTGGAGTCCCTGCCCTACGGGAACATGCCAGCGTCAGACCCAACAATCCCTCAGGCAGCACAAGGCCCTCTGAAGGACTTAGCACAGGAACTGTCAAAGAGCAGCCCAGCCTCAGAGACCCCTCCCCGGTACCCTGCCTGGGGCGGAGTCTCAGGAGCCGAACACAGATCGCAGCACAGGAATCCAAATGCGAATCATCACAGTGCAGCTCCACAAACCTTTGTGGTCCAAATGCTTCATGCCTGAATGTGCTCCAGACACACTACTGGAAATAAGTACCTGGGGTTTACATTATTACCTCCACATTCTTTATCTTTCTATCCGAGAAGCAAGGGAATGCAGAGCAGGAAATCCAACTCTGCAACAGAAGACACTGTCTCCCAAGTCTTTAACAGACTGTAAAGCACAAAATCTGTTCAAATCTCCATTTTTGCATCATCTTCAGCAAGGAAGTGTGCATTCCACAATAAGCTTGAGAGCAAGTCATTGTGATTAAGCAGTACATATCTGTGTGTGCGTATATATATAGGTTCTATATATACACTGCTCTCTATATATAAATATATGAGAAATTCAGACAGGCTTAGGGAACCCTAAAAGCCTGGGATGTTTGAGACACTCAGCTGATATCTGTGTCAGCACAGGAGCAGTCCAGAGCATCTCAGAACTGCACAAAACAGGGATTTCCATCTTTCACACAGGCAGAGCACTCAGATACTCCCTTATCCCTTGGTTTATTCCCCAGCTGTCTTCTGTGTAGATTACAGTGACACAGGATTGGGATTTGTTTGTACACCTGGAGGGCTCAGCCCTTGTTTTGAGTAAGGTTCTCAGGTGCAAAAGCAGATTAACCTGAGCCCGCTCACAGGTTAAGTAACTGGAGACAATGGAGAAATCTGATATCATAGTAATGGGCTTCTCAGAACAACCTGAAACAGAGAAGCAGGTGCACAAACCCCACACCCTGCAGACAGAAATTATTTAACCAGCCAAACCAGTTTCTCTCTAACTGAAATCCAATAGTAAATTATGGTTAAAAAAATGTATGTAGTTGTAGAAAAATTAATAATAAATGTAACGTACATTTATTTATTTATAAGTACATATTTTATGATCTAAGTGTATATATACATACACACAGATATTTTACATGCAGTTTTTTCTTACTTATTTACCTGCTTGTTGGGGCAACTAAGTAAGTACCATAGTCAACAAACTGAACCAGAATCTGAACAGGGACAAGCTGTGTAATAGAGAGGAGCTTTGCTCTATACCATAAACCATCCACATACTCTGCAAGGCAAGGCAGTTCTGTAAAAGAAAGAAAAAAACCAAAACCATCACATAACACCCCACAGTACTCAGTGCAGTACAAACTGACCCTGAAAACCCACTTCACTTTGTGACCAAGATTAAGTCTCCTCTTCCTTACCAAAACTGTACTACTATTTTGTTCCAAGCATCCTCCAATTCTCTCTGAACTCCAATCCAATCAGTACTATGCAATTTAAGTCAAGTTTCTCTACCTCACATGGCAATGGTGATAAATAACAGCAAATTGCTTGGTTAAAAGATAGTGATCCAAACAGTTTCATGTTCCAGCTTTTCAACTTGGACTCATCTGCACAATCCAGTTAGTAAACAGATTGATCTCCAAGTGAATAGACAAGTCTGGAAGACAGGAGGCAGATAATGCCTGAAACCTCACTCAGAGTTTTATGAGTTGGCAGAAGAAGTACGAGTGAGAACTGCTTTCTTCACCAGGTTTTAGACAGCCATACCTGTGTTAGTTTAGGCTCAACAGCTGTGGACATTAAAGTGGTGCTCCTTAGGGCTCACACAACTTCTAAACCTTTATAACATGATTTTCTGTACATAACTTCTGTCTTTTGAATATTTAATAAAATTTTCACAGTACAGTGACAGATGCCTTTAGGGAAAAGTTTTATTACTGCCATATGGGATCTAAAGTCCTAACTTTGGAGTCGTAACTCCAACAGGCATCAAGAGCGTGAGTTCTGTCCATCATTTTCCAGTGGAGCAGAATGACACAAGGCCTCAATTTAATGAAGAGTAAAAATGTATTACAGTGTATCATGTAATTATAGTGTGATGTTATATCTTACTCTCCAAAACTTTTATTTACACATACATAGAAATAGAAAAGGATCTCAGGCTTTCTGAGTATCCACATGAAACAACAGGGAAAATAAACACACAAGGTACCTTTTTTGAAGTTTGTTAGATGAGGAAGAGTCTTTACAATTTTATTGCACCACTTCAGGGCTTTATTAAGGCTCTCTGAGTCACAGCTGGCAGCTCTCTCTGTGGCACAGTGCTTTGTAAGGCTCCCAGAAGAATCAAGACAAATATAAACCTATTTAAAGAAAAGGCTCTGATGTTACTATTTTTTGCAGTAAATTTAGAAACTAGGAATTCCAACCATTATTAAAAAATTACTTTGAAAGGTTCACCATCTCCTTGCTTCCCTTTCTTTTCTATTTCATCATTCAACATTCAAAGTCCACATAGGAATCTTTTATTCGATCTATGCACACGACATTCTGCCTTTTGCCTGGGAGATTGGGCAGAACTCCAGGAAGTTGTGTGGGCTTACACAAAATTTGCTTTTGTTCTGCCACATTAAATTCCAACTACCTAATTTCTTATTAAAAAGGCTAAGTACCGGACTGCAGTAGTGTAATTCTTTAAATTATTTTTTTTTGAGAAATGATTAGTGTTTCACTGCCCCACCTATGAGGTTATTTCAACTAAGAAACTCATCCAGAGAGCTGCCCAGCACAGCCCCCTACACCAATAGCTCAGGACCATTTTGCAGCCTGTAATGCTCTAAGATGGCCAGCTGTGATTTCCTTTCCACCAGCTCGATGGGACTTGCAGCATGTGAGATGTTGAGCAGACACACTTACCTCCTTAGGGGACACCAAGTGGGTAACTGTGACAGGAAAGGTTTCTCCTGGAACAGGCAGTGGCTGCAGCAGGTACGAAGGTGAAAGGTCTCCTTCAAATACCCCCTAGACCAAGATAGACTTCAGCTGAGCCCCATATTGAATAACAAAATAGAAACTAACTTAGGTATGACTTCTGGTTCTAAGGAGTTACCTAAGAAGGTGTATAACAACAGTAAGCAGTGTGTCCTTGATGGAAAAAACCGACACTGCAATGCACAGATACAGATTTTTCCTAGCAGCATGGCATTCCCCAGGGTATCTTCTTTTAGAACCATGTATTTTACAGTTTGAATTGTACATATCATTACTGCATTTGGTTCACCACAAAATAAACCCTGGTGCATTAAATTATACTTTTAGAAGGATATATGGCACACAGCTCAGCTAGATCATAGGTCATGAAAAGAGCTCATATTGTTGCTTGTACTTAAAACATGATGTGTAACAAAATGTACAATTTCTCCAAAATACATTTTTACACGTTTACTTGATGAACATTTTTCATTATGCCCCAAGAAAAGTAGAAGCAACACATGTAACTGGAAAATGAAACAATAAATTATGACCCTTTCTTTCCCTTGCAGGATCTGACAGAGGATGCGGTACAAAAAACTTCTTATGCTCCTCAAATGTAACTAGGAAAAAAAAGATTTTTCCATTCAAAGTACGTACTCCTACAAGTGAAGAAAGGATGTCTAACTAAATCATAGATACACACAAACTGAATGTCAGATTTCTGCAAAACTATCAGGGGCACTGTGAGTCAGGAGCCACCTGACTACACTTGGACATACACACCTGGAATGAGAGTCACTGCTGTAAAGCTCAGCACACTTGGGAGGTTTTGATGCACTCTCCAACATCCTATTGCTCTACCAGGAATCTTTCAGGCTAATGCCTAAGCTAGGTTTGTTATATGGTAACAAAGACCAGCCCCTAATCTCATCAGTGCAGCTCAACACAAACGAATGTCAAAGACAGTGCAAAGACCACTGCAGCAATGGGTGCACTGAGCTCTGCATAAGCCACCATTAGCAGCTGAAGTCCTCATCAGCTTACCCCAAATCACAGATCTGAAGCTGTGAAATAAAGTTACAAATCTACAGAATAAAGTAATAGACAATGGTTACACCTTACCAAAATATGGTAACAAATAATGGACTTTAGCTGTCATGTGAGCATGGCTGCTGAGTCTCTCCAGCTAAAACCAGAGCTGATTATGTTTAACCGTGTTCAGAGCTGCTTGCTTCCCACTTCTGCTGTTCCCGAGGTTCAGCTCGAGGTCTGGATGTCTTGCTTCTTTTCTGGTCTACAACTGAACACTTCTGATGTCTGTTTTCTTACAAATTGTTCTGAGTCACTTATTCCTGGAATGGATCTGCTTAATGCTATTATTCCTTGAGGAAAGCACTTCAGGCTTTCTGAATGCTTCTTGCTCACAACCTTCTTACACAGCTTTATTTTTGTTTTCCAAATTTAATTTTTGTGTTAAAGGTACAAATCTCATTTCCAGATCAATATTTAGTTTGCTGAAAGCTGTGTGTCATGCTGACTTTATGAAAATGCAACAAGAGACTGATTTACAATTAGGTTTTCCATGGTTACTCAGTTCTCATATACACCGAGGGATTTTTCTAACTGCATCATGAGCCCACTGGCAGACAACTCGAGCCTTGCACCAGCAGTGCCAGCAGCAGGCTCTGCACTGGAAAATTATTTTCTGAAGCAAAGATGTACGTTGGAAAGAAAAGTACATGGGCAGACTTAAACAGAATTAAGAGAAAAATGCAATAACAAAGTCTTAGCAATTTAAATAAACCTGATCCTCAGATTTCAAGGAACAAAAAAATTAAAACAAATACAGAGAAATTACTTATGTATGGGTTTTTTGTGATAAGATAATGAAGTTAGGTGAAAACTTCAAGCCTCCCCTAAAGAACATGAGGTAGGTGTCCCAGACTCTCGAGATAAAGAGCCTAGGTAACTCCCCTATAAATCACTGGGTTTATGATGAAATACTTGATTTAATTTACTCCATCCTTGGATGTATTTCTATGAATAACTAATCCCTTCAAGTGATAAAAGTATTACCCTATTCCTAGTGTTCTAGAGGAACACAAAAACTAGCTGGACTTTAAACAGAAGTGCAAAGATCTCTTTTCCTTACGGAGTCCATGAACAAACTCTTGGCAATTCGCTGTTCCACAGAGTCCTATCAGCACATTGTAGCTCCTGGTGTTGTGCTGCAGACCTGTGTGCTCAGACCTACTGCTGCTTACAGCACAAAACCACACAGAAATATTAAAAAAAGTAACAAATCCTCTGAGGTCACAACAAGCAACTGAATAATCTTTCCAATGTTAGAACAGCAACAGCAAAAGGGACACACACACACGTTAAGTCTCACCAGCTTTTGTATGTCCTGGCAATCTTCAGCAACACAGTACTTCTGGTATGCCATGAAGGATGAAAGTGACATCCCCCCAAAATACAGGCTGATGGACAACTTGCCCCATGGGCTATCCGGTAATTCCTATTTACACAGGACAAAACAGGACTAACAGTAATACTGGGACTGAAGTTTTAGAAATAGTGACCAAGAAATTCAAACCTGTCATGTTGATATGCATAACACTCAAAGATACAAGACCAAGATGCCTATTAACATCAGTTATAACACAAATATCTCTTTCTGATATGGAAGCACCAATTGCTCATCCTAACACTGAAATATTATCCCGTATTCCCCTTCACAATTTATCATTAAGGTGTCTGAAATGGCTTGTTTTCAGACAATGCAGATGATGTGTTTCCCTCTAATTTTAATAAATAAATTTAAGCACATCCATAACTTAATTATGTCAGAATTTTATCACTTAAAATAGAATTTAGAACTATTTATGCTGCCAGTAGGTAGGTTACTTGTCAGAATGACAACACAAACAGGGTGAAAAAACAGCACTAACTCTAAGGGACATATTTAAGCCCTGAGAACTATAATAAAGGTAAAGTCACAGGAGAAGTATGTTTAGTTGTGGTTTTTCTTTTGTCTTCTAAGAAATACATTTACTGCTATACTCCCCCATGTACCATTCTTAATGCCAGTTAAAAGGAAGAAGACAACAAAAACTTCGCTTCATTCCACACCTATGAATAAATTAGGCTACCTTAACATGAATTTCAACCTCTTCATTTTTGAGAAGTTCTTGAAGGTATTCTACTGCCTCCTGCTGCCAAAAATTTCCAATCTATTTGGAGAAAAGCAAAAAACCAACACAGTAAGATGCTAACAAGTAATATTCCTCCTATTCTTAGGGTAGATAGAAATACACGACTACCATTAAAAAAGAAATCTGACTACAATACACACATCATTAGTTTGAGTTGTCTACAATAACTTAAATATTATCTGCTATTTGGTCCTGATAAGGACGTGCTGAAACAATCTTCATCATCTCTTCTCTGAATCCTTGCAGGCAAGAGAAGACACCAGCAACTACTCCCAGCCTTTCTGACTAAGCAGGGTATTGATTTGGGTAACCACCTACTAACACACAGATGTGCCATTACTCACCGGCAGTGTCTTGTAGAGCTGACACGGGATGCAAAATGGAGGAATGCCAGTGTAAAATGTAGTTGGATACAGGTGACACTGAGGAATGCTCTCTATGTAACCACGATCTATGTACTGTACCTACAGGAAATGCAAAGCTTTCCTGAAATAATTCCTGAAATATTTAAGTTTAGTAAGGGAATGCATTCATTTACAGCATTACTTTTATGGAGAAAAAAAAAAAAGGAATAATGATTTGATGATAAGTAGGTGATGTGACGAAGTGGAAAAGCAAGAAAGGATTAAAAAAGTGGTATGGCAGAATAGAAATTCAGTTTATAAACTTCTCTTGCAAGAATTCCTACCTTTTGTGGAATAACCAACATCAGTTTAAAACTAAAAGGAAAAAAATTTGTGAACTAGGATAGATGTTGTAAATCTGCATTCAAAAATTATGAGCAGACTCAAGAGCTTAGGTAGGATTAAGTGCTAATGAGAAGAAGCTCTATACCTGTGCAGCATGAAGAATTCAAAACAGACAGCCAATACTTTTTGGGTGGGGATTAGGGCAGGTGTGGGATTCTAAACCTAATTGTTTCCAAAGCAATTCTACATATGGTAAGAACAGTAAAATAAAAAACCCTAAAAGGGATTACCTACAGGAGATCAAGAGCAGCTTTTTACTTAAGAAAATTTATCATTACCAGAGAAAACTACAGAAAAATTGTGACAACGGAAATAGGTAGACAGATTTGATCTTTAAAATAAATGTAAAAATGAGGACAGTAACTGACACTTTCAAGCAAAATGAAAATCTGCATCATCAGGTCATATGAATGAAAAATGTCAAACTTTAGAGGACTGGATTATATGCCTTTTTTACACACACATATGCAGATACACACACACCCCCCCCCTTCCCCTCATACAATCCAACCTACCTGGAGAGTACTACTGCTGACTTCTACAATTCTAGCTCGATACCACACAGTATCTGATCCTCTTACAACACAGGCTTCTCCCTTTTTCCAGCAGTAGGGTATCAGGAGACCAAGGCCTTTGAAGGTATTTTGTATTTCAGCCATCAATTTGTTTAGTGCAGTTTCTTGGGAGAAGGGGTGAAATTAAAAAAAAGTCTCTAACATGCATGCAAAATATTTCCATCACTAAACCCCATCAGATGCAGATGAAGACATGTATAAACAATCTATGTTCAATATCTAGTATATGCAGATTTACTACTTAAACAGTAAACTGCATTTCCAATTCTAATCTCAGATGAACTTAGAGAAGAGTCTATAAATTTTTTAGCTAACACCTAGGCAGCACTAATATCAGAGCCAAACAAAGCATGGACAAGACAACAACTCTCAAACCACTGTTTTAGTGGTAGGACACCATGAAGCAACACAGAATAGGTGTCCAGAAGAACCTCTTCTGCTATGGGTACAGCCTACAGCAAGAACTGCAGGAAGAATACACAGTCTCGTGCAAGTGGGCTTACTTTTCGAAGTTTCATGAATAAAAATAGTTAAATAATCTAGTATTTAAATGGACTTATGGAGCATAAAAGATAGATTTAATGTTCTTATATGTGACTATTTCTAAAGCACAATATATTAATATGGAACTGAGGAGTGACACGCATCAGTCAGAAGAAAACAAACCTCTTTCAAACAATAAACAGGAAACAGTGTAAGATACAGAACGTTATCACAGTGCAAATAAAGAGCCTGAAGAAATTGTGTACTGAGCTTAAACTGAAGGAAAAAAATACAGCACTATCTCAGAACCAAGCTAACTTCCAATAATCTTTATGACTGTATCTTCATCACTTTGAAGTAAATTACTACAGTTACTCCATCAGCCAACATTACAAAATAAAGCACTTGCTGCTTTACCCATTACAGCCTAAAGAAGAAAGGCCAGTAACCTGCCCATCCAATTGCTTTGGGTTTTTGGATTTCTTGGAAAGGTGGAAGGACAGGAAAGCTGAATTAAGGGCAGAGAGAATCCTTGCCACTCACACCAAAGGACATCACCTCCCAAGAGGAATCTTTCAGAACAGTGAACATGTACCAGACAGGTGTTCTAGTATACATTCTCCGATACCCAAGAGCACTCAGATTCATATAGTATTTTCTTCTACATAAACTCACCAAATGATTTTGGTATGATATAAATAGTTCCATCACATCCAATACAACTCACTACAGCCTGGAAAATTTTTGCTTCAGGAACAATGGGAGGTTTATATATTTCATCCATTTCTGAATGAGGCAGTGGCTCATCTGTTTTGAGTGATTTTTGTTCACTCTCTGAAACAGTGGTATTTTCCTCTGGAACAGTCCTGTTTCTTGCACATGGAATTTTGGAACTACAACCATCCAGCTGTGTGTTCTCCTGCTCAAAATGTATTTCAAGATGCTCCTTGGAGACTAAACAAGCCCCATCAGCTTTACCATTTCTAGAAGATTAAATCAAATATCAATATATTAACTGACAAAGAACTTCAAAAGTGCAAAACTACAAAATAATACAAGTAAGAAAACCAAACACACAGAAATGGCAAAGGTATCTCAAAGTACTGTCTCATCTACAAATTTAGAGAACTGAAATGTGCCATGGACACTTGAGTATAATGTTATTTATTATAAGTCCACTGAAGAGGGAATTCTGTTGCTAGAACTGTAGAACACAATCCAAATTTTTTTATTTTCTTATTAGTTTGGTCAAATGTGACTATCAGCAGCTGAGAGAATATAAAAGAAAAGTATCCAAACCTTCTGTTTCTAAGAGCCAAACCCTGTTCAATAAGGTATTCAGAAGTATCAGTCATTTTTCCTGTTTCATCTTTGTAAAGAATTTTCACAGGCAATGCACAACCCACATCATTTTCCTGGAAAAAATGGGAGAGCTGGACAACATATTACAAATATGCATTTCTTCTAAACTACAGGCATATTTTTCATTTTATTGGTACTGACTGTCAATCAGATATCCTTGAACAACTGGTGCCCACATGAGAAAACACAAATTTATTTAATCGATATGACAGTTCCAATCATTTTACCAACTGCTCTACACATGACATTACAAAAAAGTTGTAGAATAACGACTTGTTTTTTCCCCTCAGCTTTTTTAATAGAATCAACTGCCAAACACTTGTTTTCCAGCAGGAGATTTAAACCCATGCTTAAATGACTTCACTCATCACTGCTTTTATTTCCACACAAACTGTGAAATACCACTGGCAGCTGCCAACAGATGCTGAACAAATCAAACCCTTCTAATAATCCTTTTTTTTTAAACTGTGGAAGAGATCAATTGCTAATGGTATTCATAGAGCACTGGATTAATTCTTTCAGTCTCTGAGGCTTGAAAACTAATATAGTAGCTGCAGAAATCACTCTCATCAAGAATGTGAGCAGCTTCCTTATCTGTCCATAAAGGCTGTCAGCATCCAGTGATCCCAAAGATACACCTACTATTCTTCAGTAACCAAATTTATCAAAGATGAAGTTCTCTCCACACTGGGTAGCCAACTGCTCTAATGCTCCAGTGAGTAACAGAAGTAAAGCAGAATGAAGTAAAAGCACCTTTTTCCCTAGAGCAAACAGCTATACAATCAAGTTCTATTCACAACTTTTTGAAAGGTAAAATATTCAGAAGAAGTCCCAAATTAGCAGACAGCCTGACAGAAATTTTATAAATACCACTGGTTTTGATTACAAACCTGTATGACTATTTTCACGTGTGCTCCAGTTAGGTAATAGGATAAGCATTCACACACTGTTGCTGTCCACTGTGTGCTTCCACCTGTGGGTCTAACATAGAACAAATGATAATATCTAGGTACAAAAGAATTTGGCATCTCCTGAGTATAACCATCAACTCTTCCCTCTACTAAAAACTTGGCATTTTTTTTTTTAACTGCCTAAACTGTTACAGAGAAAAAAAGAATTTCTGCTACAGGCAAGAGTAACATGAAATCATTATTAATTTCTGGATCTCTGCAACCAGAAAAATTTAAAAATACAAGCCCAGAACTTCAAAATGAAGAAGATCATGAGTTCTAGAAGTTATGACACCTGTCATAACAGCCTAGAAAGAGACCTTCTGTACAGTTTCACAAGATCCAACTCATCTCAAATTTTGATCCAAGGGAAAATCCAATGAAATAGATCTGTTCATTATTTTGTAACTCAACCTATAAATATTATTTATTTCTACAGCAGTTTCTGCTTTACTACTATACAATGTAACCCTTAAAAAAACTCCAAACCTTTATTAAATAAATCACAGCCACCGCCCCATTTCTTTATTCAAAAAGCAAACCACATCCAAATCTTAGATAATCAGTGCTAACAAAGGTATGTCATTATTAGTTTCTAATGCTGCCACTCAGTCTAAGGGAAAGGCTACCTTATTTCTGTCAGTGAACATTCGATTGCTAATGTCTTAATGGTCTTCATGTTTTCCTCAAGTTTTCTTAGAAAGCTGAGCTCCACTGTTTTTTCAGCTCCAGAATCATAAAGTAGTACCTGTTACAGGCAAGAAGCCACAAAACAGAAAAAAAATCCCCTCTCTTACTGTTATCTGTAAGAAATGATAATTCAAAGCATCCCTGAGGAGGTTAAAAAAATTTCAAACATTATTGGGACTTAACAAATGGCTTTTGCACTAAAATACTTGATCACAACTCAAGCACCTACCACAGCATAGCAAAGGGATAAACCATACAAATGTGCTCAAAGGAGGTTAAACAACTTTACTGACTTTTTGGTAAACCAAAAAACACTGAAATAGCTCTCCTCCACCCCTTGATTTTTATTATGATGCAATCAAATAGCTGTTTGAAGGCTCTTAGGCTCAGAAAGCACAGGATGCAAAACTGAAGTAGACCTGGAAAAAGGTCCCATTTTTGCTTCCTACTAAAAAGATCCCTGGGCACAACCTGATGATGGTGGAAAAAAATCAATAGTAATCCAGTCCTGGATTATCTGTATGATCAAAAAGCCAATCTTACCTTGGAGACACATAAGTATCTAGTCACAAAATGCTTTTTCTGGTGCTCATTATTTTCAAATTGGTACAACAAAACACATGTTTCAAGCAGCACTGTGTGAGGTTACTGTGGAAAATGTTAATAGCTACATGGCACAGTGCATCACCACATGTGATCCTGTGGTGTTGGACTTGGTTCAATTGGCTCCATCTTTTAACAAGGATCATTAAGTTTGAATTACTGTGACCCTCAGTTTCACACACCTTCCGGAATCTAAAACGATTATAGTTGGACTATAACTTGGGAATCTCTGCCATGTTCCAAAGGGCAGTGTAAATACAGAGTCAACCTCACGAGCCTTACTCAACTACCAGATTCCATGCTAAAGGCACCTGAGCTTTGATAAGACAGTCAACTGATTTGCAGCAATGTACAGCATGACTTAAACTCTCAAGAGAAGCAAAGGGCTGTGAGAAAATATTAACACAGAAGAAAGAAACAAAGATTTGACCTTTTAAAATCAGTGAACGCTTTCAAGTTTAGAAATAAAAGTGTGAACCCTGTTATGATAAGAGCTTTACCTCTGCACTTGTTTCAGAGACAATCCTGCTTATCCGACCTCTTTGCCACTGTCCCACATCATGTACGTAAACAGCACAGTGCATTCCACTCTCCCACTTCACAGACTGTGGCTGGGATTCCTTGTAGATGGAAGCCATCTCCTCCTGTAAACTAATATTCAAAGAACTGCTTTTCTACTGATAAAATTTAAGGCAGACTGAATAAGCATTTAAGGGCTTATTCAGTCACTCTTTAACCAGCATACACTGAAGTTGTACTGTTTTAACAGATGCACAGTATTGCAGCTTTTCTTCATGATATGTCAGAAATACATGAAATGGGAGTTACAAAACGCATGCTGATTAAAAGTCTACACCTATCGTGTTAACTTAGATACTGGAATTAATCTGAACAATCCTGAGTACTTCATATGGCACTGTTTGAAAACTACACTGTTTTCTCTTGACAGCTTGAGAGTGTGGCACTCAATGTCATGACTACATAAATGGAACTCTAGGTAGCTACAGCCAAAAAGCTGAAAAGATAAATAAATAAATAAGCAACTTGCACTACACCATGACACACTCTTTTAACTATTTTAAAAGAGTAGGCATGACTACCTAAATGTTACCTCAATACCTACCAAATTAGCTGATATATACTGTGTCCAGAAATTGTGTTCAAACTTCCTAACAGGGTACTGGAAACATTTTGAAAAAAAAGCACCCTGCTACTACTACTAATAGTAAGTTATAAGACTTGGGATACAGGTTTTATTTAACCAGATTTCTAATAAGGGAATGGGAAGGAGAGAAGAAAGAGCAGGAAGATTTAATCTTTTTGGACAGTGTTGCATTCATCAGGCCCCAATACTTACTACAATAAAACTGATTTGAAATATGAGTGAGATCATGTACTTAATGTGGAATCAGAACTATTTAATAAGCCACAACATAATGCCAACCTCTCTTCTGCTCTTATACTTTCCTCAACAAAGGCAAGTAAGTCAGCAGCCTTCAAGAAGTACAGAGAGTGTCAAATTCAAGTCTCAGAGTTTGTTCTAACTATACTTCACCACTTTGTAATAAGAACACTTTAACCAAAGGAAGTTCTTTCAGTTTTAATACCTTTTCAGTATACTTTCTGATGACAGCAATTGTACAAAAATTTTACTAGGAGACACAACATGACTAATTCTCCCATGTAACTCCTTGTTACAAAGTGATCCGAAATCTCCTTCATCCACAGGTTCCATGTCTATAGGAATAAAAGCTTCTGAGGTTTTAGAAATTTCTTCTGGAGGATCATCCCATATTTCATTGGGCCTTACTTCAGTTCTTTCAGTGTACCTGAAAAGAGCATAAAATAGAATTGGTAGTTTAAACAGATTTTAAACAAAGTGAAAAACGCTCAATAACAAAATGACAAAAATTAATTCAACATGAAAGAAAGTGAGTTGTAGCTTGGACACAAAATATTTTAAGTGCTACTTCTGAAACACTAATGATAGTAACATTTTTATCCTCCTTCAGAAGGTATCCTTGCACATTTAGGGAACGGAAGAGATAGAACAGGGAACACCAAGATCGTAAGAACAGAAGATCCAAGATTTAGTTTGAGAATTTAACTATCGAACTGCAGTTACACTCTAAATTACACCAGCTGATGGACATGATTTTAAAATTAATTTATCGCAGATGTGGTAAATTCCAGCCACTGGAGGCGACACACCAACATCAGCAGTTTCAATACACAAATTCTGTATTTCCAAATACTTTAGAAGTTATGCACAGTGTATTTACCCAGGTATGTAGGATGCTAAGTCTTCCTCAACTAGCTGGCAGTTAATACTAAATTTTCTCCCATTATCAGCAGAGGCATTGAAGAGTTCAATAGATAAGATGTTATTATCTAAAATTTCTGTGAATGAATAATATCAACATAATTAGTGCCAATCAGTGACAGTATGAAGACTATGGTTTTAGAGGAATGACAAATAGTGCTAAAAGACAATTCTCCAAAATTACATTTGACGTACAAAATGATTGATTCTGAACATCAACAATATGCAGACACTTAGCTTTGCACATCTCCATAAAATTAACTTAAAATACACCAATAATCACAAAATGCTTTTGTACAAAAACTCCAACTGCTACACATAATTCCATTAAATGGGTTTCAAATCATCATTCCACAAGGGCTGAAAAGTAAGTAGCTACGTACAAAGAATATATGGTATTGAGAAAAATCCTACTAAGGCATGTATGTGTTATCTGAATTTTTTTTTCTGGCAATATTTTAGAGCAGCAGCGATCACATTCCCAGCTACCAATAAAGTCAGGAAACATCAAGGACAGCTAGGACTTTTGGAAACAAGCCCACCTTGTATTCTGAACAACCAGAATACTGATATCATGTAACACTGCTGTGGTTTGTAAGACAAGAGATGAACAGAGCTTTTGTTGCAAGTTTTATGTGTTATGCCTCCTCCAATCAGAGGACGGAATTTAGATATTCTCACTCTAGGCTATCTCTAGCAGACATGAACACAAGCATTTCAAATAAACACACTTTTAAATATCAAAGTGATTGTTTCTACATTTGAGTCAACTTAATAATATGTAAATAGAAATTAATTTGCTCCTGATAACTTACCAATAACTGAACACAACATAAGCTTATCTCCAGTCATTTCTTCAAATCTTTCCTTGGCTTCTCTGTTCCACTCATTTGCCCCTTTGAACGGCTCAATGCAAGCCAGCCTACACCTGATTGCCTGAAGAATAACTCCAGTTAATCCAACTAACATCACATACAGATCAAGATCATCTCATTATGACTGAATCACAGGCTTTGCTTTGCACTCATGCAAGCTGGCAGGACCTTGGCTTCTGGTTCCACATTACCACAATCTGACTTAGTTCAAAATGATCCCTCCCTTCCCAGGAGCTGAGCGTGAACCTCACATTCAGAGACCTTCTTGCTGAAATACAAACAGCTTAAATCTCTTTGCCTCCCTTTATGGTAAGGCACAGAACTGGTGCAGAGATCAGTAAAGATTATTGCACAGAAGTGATAAAAAAAGCCTACTGGTACCTTTGAGTTAAAAAAAAACCCTATCAACATATAAAGTTTCAAAGTTCAGCATAATTGTGATTGGCAACCAAAACTACCAAATGAATAGCAAAGGAAAAAAATTTCCATTTATGGGCATTTTTTTATTTGACAGAAATACTTTGCCATTTTCTTTCCCAGTCAGCTTTCCTCCTTGTCAAAAGGGGGACACTCCAACCATTCCTCAAGTTAGAAAAACACCAAATTTTAAATGCTACGAACCAAACAAAAATATATTTTAAAAAAACCCTTATTATGAGATTATAATTTAAAAAGGAAAGAATGTAAAAATTCATTTGGCTTATTATGCAAATAAATTTAATTTAAGTGAATTAAATACACACGTATATATACATTGTATATATACCTCTTCTGCAGTATGTATACTGCAGGGCAACATAAGATTTAATTTACACCTGAAAGATACAAAAAAAAATTTTAAGTGTTTTCAATATGCACCCAAAACATTAAGTGAGATGCTTCATAATGGTGGGCAAAAAGGAAGTTCCTTAACATTTTATTTATTTTATGTATTTCAGAAGGTGAACAACTCTCTCTTTCCCCTCTCATTCACTGAGATGCTATTAATTTTGAGTGTTTAATCCAGGCATTTACCTTTTCTGGAAAGCTCAGAAACTCCTGTTTCACTCTACGTATGTCTTTATGAGTTAAGTTAGCAATGTTGCCATAGTCAACGTATTTTACCAGAACTTCCCGACAACTTGGCAGCCCTTCAAGGAAAACAACGCAAGTTACTTCAACAAAAAATTAGTACCTGATACAGGTTAAAGCACCAGAATTTCAGAGCAGACCCCACATTCATGCTATATGATCACCCAGTATCCATTTCTTAAAGTTTTTATACCCCAATCAAAGCGAGTATTCTTTAGGAGGCAGCTCTTTCAGGTCCCTGAAATGCCAGTCCTGGCATTTTGGCCCCCTTTGTGAGACACCACTGGGACACTGAACACATGCCAAGCAAACACAGACGTGCTACACTGCCCACATACAGGCAACACACACTCAGCACAAGGACAACCCCGCCCCCCCACCTTTGGAATTACTATGGAGAATTATGAACCAACACCAGATACACTCACAGGCTGGCTGGAATAGCCAGAGCTGCGGTTCAACCGTAACAGTAGGAGAAATACTACGTAAAATAATTACGTAATAGCATTTCAATAATCTCTAGAAAATGGAATATGATGCATCTATATTTAGAAAGAACAGGTGTATAAGCCAGTCTGTTAATAACAAAAGAATATGAATTCATACTATTGACTTTATGAGGCTACCTAGAAGCACCATAATTCCCAGTAAAAATAACTAGCTGGATGTTACTGCTCATATCCAGCATGTGACTCTGACCTACCAGCACATCTGTTTTTGGAACCTAGCATTAGAGCAAAAGAATCAATTCTTCACCTATAATCTGTGCTCTATACCAATTCCCATCCTCCTGTTTTGCAATGCACGCTTGGCCTTCAACTGGGCAGAAAATTTCCAAGTTTTTACCATTCTCTTGTTTATATATCTCCTGAATTTTTTCTGGAAGAGCTAAAGATTCCACACTCTCTCTCTGAAATAAAAACAACAAACCACACGTACACAGCAGATTTTTTTAATGGCATTTTTTCTCTTTAAAGGGATAATTTTTTTTCTAGTACTGTACTTTCCAGTCTTCCCTCCAAAATTAAAGTGGTCATTAATACATAATGTGAATTAAAGAGCCTAAATATTATTGAATAGTGCCCTGTTCAATCACCATTCTAACCAGTGAAATACTACACACCCACAAGGGAATTAATCATGTTACGTAACGGACAAAAACTTTCTGGGACTTTAAGAATCCTGGAATTTAGCTAGGCTGAATCAACGACTGTTGGAATTAATCTTACCTAGTAATTCTAGGAATCCTACCGGTGGTAACAAGTGATAGAACTTAATAGAAGTTGTAGCTTATTTAATGTGGACTACAAATAGCTCAACATTAAAATGCTTATTTGTAGTTTCATCTAACCAGGCTTTATTTCTAAACTTACCAAGCGAAGATAGAAATCACTCGGACTATTAATGTGACAAACCACAACAAAGACCTCTTCTCCTTCCCGCGGAATATCTGGTGGACTGTAGTGCGAGATGGTGCAATTTTCCAACTGACTGGGAAGGTGTAATTTAAACCTAAGGGAAACAAAGTGAAATTTTGAATAAAGTCAGTCAAAACTAACTGCAAATGAACCCTTTTATATTCAAATGTCAAATCTCCCATTAAAAACCCACAAAATTATCTTATAAAAATTACTTGACTTAGCCTAAACTTTCCTTCTTGCAGGTGGGTGCAGTCAATTATCTGTAATGCTTCTCCCACTGCCTACCAACCAAATGAAACAGATCCCAGGCTCATTTCTGTGTGGTGTTTATAGACACCAAGGGCTTCTCATTTAGCCCCGTCATTTAAAATTTGTACTCAAATATATATTTTGCCATTTTCTAAAATAAAGTTCCCTACCTAAATGAAGCCTGACTAGTGCAAATGAGTGTAGCATGGTGCTTATTGGTGAAGGTGAAAAAAGGAAATCAACAGACACTGCTGCGGGTTAATACATCACAAATTAATATATGGAACACTGCAAAAGCAACCAGCTCAGTAAACTTTATTTGGCAAGCATTATTCTGTTATCAGTTATGGCTTAGAGGAGCAGAAACCACAGGAAGAGACATACCTTGCCAAATCCAAGAAAACCAATGCATCCTTGAGAGACAGTGGTATATTACTGCTTACTTCATTAAATGGAGGTTTTCTCAAATCCACAATGAGAACACCGTTCTCTTCTCTAAACACCATCATTGAAACAACTTTATTATTCACCATTTCTAAAAATTTTGTCTTTGCCTCCTCTCCCCAACCTTCATCCTGTATTAGAAAGAAAATGTTACTGAGGATGTCAGAGAACATTAAAACAAAAAATACAAACAGTAATTAAAAATAAGATAAAATAAATGCAAGGAAGAAAGCACAGAGGCATCTGAACAGATTACATACTGAACATGGTCAGATTTGTCTAGTCCATAGCCAGGACAGCACCGAATATAATTCCTTTCTCATGGATTACTATGTGTATTAAACTATAAAACTGAGTCAGATCAAAGGATTGCAGTTTCCATGATGTTTATTCTGAAGATCCCCTCAGACTCTGTTTTGATACATAAACCAGAATCAACTTATCTGTTTCATTTCATGACTTTCCCATGAATTGATAGAGCAGAAGTGTAAGTTTGTCTTCTTCTGTCTTTACACAAAAGCACAACATGATTTGATCAATTTACACACTGCTACTCTCCACAGCATCCTGTGTAACATTTTATCCACCTTGAAAAAGCCTGTCTGAATTTATTTCTCTGGGATCAAGTTAATCCATTTACTCATTTGCAAATCTGTACCTCTTAGGCACAGAAAAAACTGAAAGCACATATAAGGAAAGTGTTTTATCTACACTTGTGAAAATTGTTCCAGAACTTTCCTATTTAAAGTTATTTCAGTCAACATCAGACTGGTAAAAACCTCTAAAAGTAACTAACAGTTAATACTGTCAGACATGCACAGCTATATTGGACTAAGTTCACTTCCATGTCAATGTGGCAAGAATAAAGCAAGCCTAATAAAAAGTGAATACTGAAGAAAATAATACTGCAATATATGCATTTGTTTTGTAATGGAGTAAAGGTTGACAGTACTTTATTTGTGGTTATATTGAAAGAGAATAAATAACACTTTACAAGAATAGAAAAAACTTAAAGTAACAAATACAATCCCTGAAAATATTATCTTAAAAATTTTTAAGAAGGCATTTATTCTTTGTTTGGATGACTTTTGAAAGTTACTACTTGCATAGTTATCAGACAGACACAAAATAAGAGGATCAATTTTACAAATACTTTTTCAACTTCACAAAAGAACATGTCTAAAGTATGAGCGGAGAGATTTAAGCCTGAAATATGCATTTGTAGTTTCACAGGCTTTTTAAGACAGACTATAAGCTCTTGTTTCTTCTCCAATGAAAGCAATGCAACACATCTTTTTACAACAGAATTTAACTTTAAAAAAATACACCCTATACTCTTGAGTTTCCTTCTGTTTATACCGGAGTAAGAATTTTAAATTCCATATTTAAATTCTTTAACAGAACTCTTATAAAGAAGTTCCTGAAATACTTCAAGCACTTTGTACTTACTTCGTTTTTGGGAACAACATCCTTCAGTGAACACCGTACTGCTAAAGGAGGAACGGCTGCAAGCTCTGCCTCAATGTGCTGGTCAGGCTTCCTCACAAACAGACAAATGTCATGGGTTTCAATAGTTTGCAGAGTAGCAGGATCAGGCCTTTCAGCAGGATCACATCTAAAGTCAATGGGAATAAATGCAGCACTACTTAAAAGCAAAAAAACCCAAACCCAATGCCTAAAATCCCCCAAACCAAACCCCAGACTTTTATTGTAAGTTATTATTGCAGTAACTGGCATAATGTCATGTCAACAAAATGGAAGTTTAAAGTCTCAGTGAAATGCATTTTTTTAAGCATTTAGTACTTACATGCTGTCTTTTACAACTCAAGTTTCAGTTAAATATTTTAATGTAGGCAGGCTTGTACACTTGTGCACTTAAATACAGTGCCACCTCTTCTGAGGGGAATATGTATGAAAAGAACACCAGAGCCATTTGGGGATCTGTTTATCTGCCTGTGTGAATGTGAGGAAGGCCTTGTTCCTCAGAAGAGATCTTTATTAACAGCAAAGACAACAACTGCAGACAAAAACCCCTCTCTCCATCAACATACCCTGAGAAAATCAGGACTACAGAGCTTCCAAAATCAATCAGGAATACTTTCAGCAATGCAACATCACACACTTTGTATCTTATTGGACTGCAAGGCTTCCTCCTCCGATTTTTACTTTCTACAGGAATTAGTTCAGTGATAGTTCCACGGCACCACATTCCAGTTTCCTTACTCTTAATGAAAGTTCTAGCACCTATATGGAAGCAAATATAAAAGAACTAAATTCAGTATTTTGAAGTATTTCACACTGAAACTGTTATTACAGTTCTGCATAATGCTTCCATGTTCCCATCCTCCACACAGGCAATGAAAGTGCTACTGCTACAACAAAGACACAAAGACAGTAAACCTTGTCTGGACAGCCACCAGAAGTTTCCCTCACATTCATTTACATAGTGTCTTTAAGGGTGGCAGGTGTTTGGCTTGTATCAAGAAGTTTTTTCTGGCCAACTTTCTATAGTTCTGAGTGAAGCGGCAAAAACTCCACTGACGTACAAAGTTACTACATACTTTTGATCAGTTTTCTGAACATATTATGGAAGTGGGTAAGATTATCAGCATGTGGGTTAGGAAATAATTTAAATTATTTAAGAATGTATTGCTGTCTTCCATTTTGATTTCTGGAATTGTTTCTATTCGGTCAGTGAACTTTAAAAGGACTGCTTTCCTACATAAAGGAGTGCAGGGCAGGAGAGAAAAAAGAAAAAAGAAGGAATATGATACTAAGGAAGGTATATTGCAAGGTAGTATTTTAAGCTGTGCAGACCTTTAGAAATTAACCATTTACCTAGTTCCAAAATGTCTGAAGGCAAGAGATAGGAACTCTTACTACAGCAGAAGTTTTCCAATTTCGCCTGCAGAGCAAATGCTTCTTTCTTCTGTGAATATCTCCGAATATAGAAATGGCATGGATTTATAACGTGGCTTACCAACACCAATTCTGTCAAACCTGAGTAAGGCATAACACAAATTATCAAACACCCTCCAAGTGACTCCAACAGATATTATCAGGCATATGATTGAGTTTATGTTGCATTAATCATGACAGTATTACCACAAACAGATTTTAATCTGACAAGTCTGTTCATACTTGTTTCAAACTATTACCATGTTTGCTTCTTGATGAAATTGTTTTTTTGAACTACCTACCTTATGCTACCCTCCAAAACAAAAGGCTATCTCACAAAGTGGTAGCCTGAATTTAAATGGGTAATTCAGAGTTTTTATTCCCTCTAACAAAGACATAGAAAACAAGTTAGAGATTAAGACTCCTATCTTTAAGAACAGGTATGCTAAGCACTTTCCTAGAGTTACTCAGTGTTAGTGCATGAAGACCAAGAAACTGGCCAAGAGATGACCCTATGTAAGACAAGACTTGTGACTAAGCTTCCAAATCCTTTGTACTGCAGGTACCTCCCTCCATTAGGGATACAATAGACAGGTTTCTCTTTCTGAAGCTACTCAGCAAAGGTTGTTAATGGGTCAGAGGGCTTTATAAGCCCCACAACCCAATTCTTACAAGAGTATTTTATACCACAAAGCTTCCTGCAAAGAGTGGAAACATCATCTAGATCGAATGTCACCTGCATGACTGATCAGGGCACACCAACCAGCCAGATTTGCAACATCCTGGAGCATCGCCACCTCAGCACTGCAACACATCATGGGTGAAAGACTACACAGAACCTGTCACCTGAAACAATCTGAGCAGGTATCCAGGACTGTGGTTCCAAGTTTAGGGAATGCCGCATCCGGAACAGTTATAAGATTTCTCTTGGCCATTTCCAGTGTATAAGATGGCATCTGAACAAAAAGTCTGAATGACTTGAAAGATTTCCCTATAGGGACACAGCCTCTTTTGGATCACTCCTGGTCACCATTTCCAAAGAGTGATGAGGCAGCTATCTTGTCTTACAGAATCACTAGGGCTGGAAAACACCTCTAAGACCCTGAGCCCCTCCTGCACACCAGCCTGGCAGGCTCTGCTGGATGCCCTCCTGTGTGACAGTGACTTTCAGTACCACAGGGTCCAATACAGGACACAGTACTCCAGATGCAGTCTTCTAACAGAGGGGAAGGATCTCTTCACAGACTTGTCAGCTACACTCTTACTAGTATAATCCAGGGAAAACCTGACAAGCTGAGGAACCTAATTGTTCCTGCCAAATATCATAGGACAAAGACCTGGGAGAAGATTCAAGAAGCTGAGGTAACTGACAGAAAAGAATTCTCCAGAAGCCAATGACAGAAACTCTGAAGAGACTGCAATAACCACAAGTCAAAGTAAATCCTCATATAGCAAATAGTACTTTTGACTCTCTTTGAGAGATCTTGTGATAAAGTTTTCAATAAGCTAAGGAGAAAAAAAAAAAAAACCCAAAAGAATTGAAACAGACACCATTAAAGAACTTGCACAAGCCAAACAGACAGCATAATACGAGACTCAAAAATAGGATCACACTCAACAGTGGAACACTGAGAGCATGAGGTATTAAGACACTTGCCTTCCAAGTCATCTTCAAGTATTTCTTCTATTATGACATCAGGTGTTTCTTCCTGGTCATCAAAGATAAGAGTGTCTTGTCCATTATCTTCACTGTATTTGGGAAAAAAATTTTATTTGGAAACAAATCAGCATAATTCAGTCTGTTTCCAGAAAAGCAAAAGTCAAAGCAGAGCTTTTACTAAGAATGCACCACTACGTTAAAAAAAAGCCTCATAAGACCTGCTAGAAATAAACTGAATTACATTTTTAATACCAAGACAACAAAAAAACCAGTAATATAACTCTTGACTCCTAGAAAGAACTGTCACAGACACAGTACGTATGCTTGGGCACAGCTTAATGCAAGAGCTACCCCCAGCCTAGATGATCAGAGACCACAAGTACAAATACAAATTATTTGAAAAAAAAGGTTCATAATGTGATATGATAGCTCATGTTGAAAACAAAAGGCATATCCGATGCTTTTGTACTAACAGATACTACTCGCTCTCACATGTAGGATTTTCAAATATTACAGTATGCAATAAGCCTTTTTTAGCATATTCACTGTTAACTACAACAGCCTTAACAGCAACTCTATCCCATTTTTTCAAGTATTAGTCAAAGACTACAGAAACAAACAAGCCAACAACAAAAAAACAAAAAACCCCTAGCAAAATAAAAGTAATTGTAATTTTAAAAATAAAAGGGTTTTCTTTGTTAAGAAATTTCTTTTGGCATTTGACACAATCAGTATTTAGACTGTGAACTGGAAATACTACCAATTTCAGTACTTGCTGTTCATTAGAGATTCATTTATACTTACACGCATTTTCATGTGCTGAAATGATTAACTCTAATTATCTCTACTACATGTACTACAAACATAGTAGACACAGCACTCAGGGACATGGTTTAGTGGTTGCCTTGGCAGTGTTAGGTTTACAGCTGGACTCAATGATCTTTTCCAGCCCAACTGGTTCCATGGGCTGGAAAAGATCATTGTCATCGAACCATTAAGTGCCAAATGAAGTTGAAAAGTACACAGCGTAAATAGAATCTGGATAACTTAAGTGATTCAGCAAAATATACCAGGGCAAAACACAAGTAAAACCAAAATGTCAGAACCGAAACACAAATTGGACTTACTGGAATGCTGATTGAAATACCAGCATATAAAGATTTGCTTTGCTTCAATAAACTCTTAGAATTCCATAAGCATCTAGTCTTTTTACTTGATCTCCAATAAATACTTAACCACTAAAGCAGGTAAATTACTGTACCTAGTAATTTTAATTTTTAATGAAATCTTTCATTAAAAAATACTTACTTCCTTGTCATTCCTTGTTTAATCTCACCCAAAGGTTCTGATGAAGATGTAATCTCTGAAGTGTTCAGGGACAATCTCAAGAGAAGAGAAGAATACAAATATTATAGAAGGTGACAAAAATACCTAAATCACTTTGACAGTTTGAGATCTATGGTATTTTTCAGCACAATATTCATGGAGGGGCAAAGTAAGAGATTAATTACCTACTCCAGTTTATTTCTTCCTACAAAAACCAGATTTGGCTGCTCATTTATCTTCATTTTCATACTTAAAAACTCTTGTCTTATGCTTTCTCCCTCACGCAGAGTACTGCAACATTCACTCAGTTTTCACATCTATGCTCAGTTTAGTTCAATATATTATTCTGCACAGAGACAAAGAATTTTCTTTTCTTTGTAAATAACAAAACCATAACTTGAGTCCAAAATATATGCTTCTGTTTATTGCTACACTATTAACTATTTTCTTTACCAGTGAAAACCAGCAAAATCTTTTAAGCACTTTTACATTTAGACTAATGGAACTATGACTATAACTTAAATAAATGGCTTAGCTTTTCTATCCAGTTTTAATTAACGAAAACTGAAATGTAAATAGTATTCAACAGCTGTCTAGTCTTCTTTCCCACCGCCCTTCAGGAACAAATCCACTCTTTCTTCTACAACATGTAATTGTCTACAGCATGTGCCTCAACTTCTTAGCACCTCCTGCTTGTGCTTTTTTTTCACCTTTGGTGTAATTTTGGAGTGGCACAAGGTATGTAACACCTTTATATTTATCCTTCATCAGGTCTCCTTTGTCCTCTCTTCAACTGAAGTTCTTAGAAAGTTTTCCAATGAAAAAAAAAATTGTATTTTGTTATGTTTCAGCTTTCTTTTAAGTTGGGAGAGTTTACCATTGTCCATTTAAATAGGCTTCTCTGAAATTGCCATTAATCACTGATAGTATCTTCAAAATAGTGACTTGGTAGGTAGAGCCTAAGTTTTCTAAAAGGGGATTTTATAGATTGCTTTATCCACATTCTAACTCAAGAACTCAACTAACATGACAGGAGGGCTCCTAATTTTTGTCTAGCATTGGAACAACCCACTCAGGGAGGGGCTGAGTCACCATCCCTGGAGGCATGTGGCTAAGAGAGCTGGGGCTGTTCCCCCTGGAGAAGGCAAGGCACCAGGGAGACCTTACAGCACCTTCCAGAAGGACAGGCACAAATTTTCTGCTGGAGCCTCCTGCGACAGTTTAAAACCATTACCCCTTGACCTAAGGGAATGTTGATTCAGAGTAGATAAAAGGAATTTTTTTACAGTAAGAGTGGTGAAACAGCAGAACAAGTGGCCTGGAGAGGTGGTAAATGCCCCATCCCTGGAAAGGTTTAAGGTCAGATTGGATGGGGCTCTGAGCAATCTGATCTAGCTGAGGATGCTTTTGCTCACTGGAGGACACTTGGACTACACAATGTTTGAAGGTCCCTCTCACACCAAACCATTCTATAATTTTGTGATTTAAAAGACATGTAGACATTATACTTAAACACATGGTAAAGGTGGAGTTGGTAGTGTTAGGTTTATGGTCGGACTCAGTGATCCTAATGGTCTTTTCCAACCAAATGATTCTGTGATCCTACAAAAACTGTTCACATTTAGCATGTAAATAATCAACTTGCTAAGCTTCATTTCTCTGTGCCAGTCTAAATCACAGACCCCCACTCTATTCTCAGAGTGGTTCCACATCCTGAAATATAATGGGAGCCCCAAGATGTTCCAAAGTAGCACCATCTTTGTCCTGTCCCTCCATCATTTTCGAGTGTGGCCTGTATACACTAGGAACTGCAGCACTGTTGACCAGCCTCATGACCAAGCTGCACAGGGTCAGGTGTATCTCAGCTGTGACCTACTTTCTTACTCATTTCTGCTACAGAAATCATCAGATGCTTCCAGTGAGGACAGCATGGCAACTGGGACTTTCCACAACTTTCTTTAGACAGCAGCACCCCAAAAAGTATTTAATGCTTCCTGAAGGTCAGAAACTGAAAAAAGTAATTAAGTCCTTATTCTCCCAATTTATTTCTATTTGTAAGGAAAGGAGGAGTTCAGAAGTGGCAGAAATCGGCCAAGGATTTTTAAAATGCATGTGTATTTGTGTACATTTCAGCAAATTGTATATGCTTTCTCCCCTGTGCCTCACATGAAGGCTATTGCCTATTTTTAGTAAGGAGTTTATACTTATGCCTGAAGTAGTAGTTTTTCAGTCAACTGCAACTGAAGAAGCTCAATTTCTGCTGTTTAACTGTTCCATGAACAGTTTTTGTAACTAAGATAACCTGTATTTTGCCTCCTTGTACCTTCCCTGTATATCTCCCAGTCCAGTCATTTACCTTGAAAGTATTTTTTCCTTTAAATTCTTCACTCTTGAGAGCTCAGCCTCCACTGGCAACTTCAAGTCATAAATAATCTGAAATTAAAAAGTACAATCTTAGCTTCCATTAAATAGAAAGTTATACAGACACCTATTATCTATAGCACGACACCTTTAATTTTATGGTAAAAACCCAAAGAGTTTAGCCAACAGCCAATTCACAAATATATTTTCTTGCCTTATTAAGACTTAATAGTTGGGATTCTCTAATCTAACCATATAAACAGAAGCAAAAGTCAGATACTCCTTTTGTTTCAAAATCTAATGAGACAGTGATCTCTAAGTAAAAAGGCAGGCCTATGAGAGGAGAGTGGTGGCTGCCAGTTCCCAAAAAATCACAGTGGTAAGATGGAAGTAAATGACAGAAAAAAAGGAAGGCTTAGACTTCTTTTCTGGGTCAAAAGACCCAGTTTCTTCATATGGAAGTGACAAATGTATGCAGGGTGGATGATTCTGAAAAGCATATCTCTTCAAAGAATGACAAGACCAATTATTCATTCTTTTTCTCAACACAAGGACTACAAAGGCTCCAAATGAAATAACTGAGTGGCACATTTTGAAGGAACAGAAGAAGCTATTTTACATAAACCTCATTTTAAATAGTAGAAGGTGGAACTCACTGACACTACCTATGCCTATGTACACATAATGCACATATGTACACACCCATGCACACTGCCACAAGCCTTACAAGGACATTAAAGAAGATGGTCCACAAACTTATGGCAGAATAAGGTAATGCTTATTCAGTGTAATGAGCCTGATACATCCTATTGATACTAAAATCCTCAGCCCCCAACCTCCCCAGTTCCTTGGATGCCTCCTCCAAGCACCTCTCCTCTCTGTTGCCAGAGACAGGAGACTTCACAGGCTGGACCTTTGCTCTGATACAGCACAGCAGGTAGCATGGGCTTCTATGAACAGCAGATATGATGGAGGGAAAGAATCAAAGTAAAGGCCTGGGACCAAGAGGATCAAGTGAGTGTGGCTATGAATTCTGGAGTAGTTCAGTGAGAAGCTTGGTGAGCTCTGGAATGGGAAAGGTTTGAGAAACTGAACTGATCCAAACACCACTTTTTCACTGATCAGCACTGTGCCAGCTTTTCTATCCTCCCCCTCCATTTCCTGTTTCAGATGCCAAACTCTTCAAGGCAAGAACCACCTTTTTTTGCTTCACATCAGTCACCAGACTAACTTGTGACCAAGATCAAATACAAATTCTGTGTCTGTGAAGAAGCAGGGTAAGAATATAGTACCCAAAAAACATCAGTATTGAAGTCAGCAAACTGGGACCACAAACTTTCAATCCAAATTTGAATACATTCCTTAAAAATAAATTATTTCTCAGTGCAAGAATGTTACTACCTGAGCGAGATCACAACAGTTTCTTAGAGAATGTGAAAATTTTAATTCCTTTGCCGTTTTAATGGCACCAATCAAGTGCTTCTTCTTCTCTTCAATGACTTCCTTAGTTTTTGCAATACTGGAACTGTAGTTGTTGATGTTCTCCTTTAATTCTGCAAACAATTTCCTTTTCCTGTGTTAAAAACATTACTTCTCAGAATTTAATATGCACTCAGCTGCACAGACTCAAATCTGAACTGTAACACCAGCTGTCAGCCACACAATACAAACTGGATACATCTCACACACAAGGATCACCTTCCCCAAACAGTGTGAAGTAGAGCCACGGGAAATGCACTCTGTAATTGGAGGAACCACAAAAAGCTAAAGAGTTCACATTTAAAAGACATTTATTAATTAAAGGTTAGGAGCACTCTTACATTTCAGCCTCCTGATATTTCCGAACACATCCCACTGACAAAAAAACAGTTGNTCCCCTCAATCTGAGGACATAAATATTTGTGAAAATCCAGAAATGCAGTGTCCTTGGTCTTCTATTAGATTGAAAATGTGCAGAAAGTAAATTAAAAAACCCCTGCTACTCTTGCTGTTAAAATTTATCATCCACTAATAGGATTTAAAAAAATCTCAAAATGGAGCTTTTTCAGAAAATTAACATTCTGACTGGTTTTTCTTATTTTTAAGAGTAGAGACAGCATAAGCTATTGTTTTCCAACCACGCAAACCAGCTTGTAGATGCCACAATGGAAGGGTAAAAATGAAAGACAGGTACTATGAAATACTGCTATGAGAAAATTCTAAACAAAATTTTAGTCTTTCACCTGAATTAGAAAGGGGCTTGTGATAAAAGCAACTCACCCGTGCCATACTACAAAACTAGATTACTACCTTGACAGAAGAGTAATAAGTTCATCAAGTGTTCTATCTGCAGCTTCTGTAACTTTGTCTTTTTTATGCTTTACTTTCAACTCCAAGTATTCCAGCACCTATTTTGTTCAGTATGAATAAACATGCATTATTTCATTATTATTTTATTATTCTCACAATACTACTACTACTTTTAAAATTCAGAACAGAAGCAATGAACAGTTGGACAGTGATGGATACCCCAGCAGATAGAATTACATTAAACCACCTATAGCTGATTACAACCCTCTGTTTTCTCTATCTTGTAGTCAGCTGGCACTGTTTGAATCCTCAGCTGAAGCTTTTAGGTCTATGAGGCAAGAAACAGACAGCTCTTGGGCCCAGCGTCTCACTTTCCTTACCTGACATTCAAACACAGCGCCATACACAGATAACAGCATGCTGAGATTTACACTGCTTTTTAAAACTCATTGTGAGCATAAAGGGAAAATCTGGCTAAACATCAGTTTTGTCACTACAGTTACATTTAATGAAGAGACTACAGGAAAAAACCTCAGTGCAATACTGCTTTGGCAATTTCTCAGTCTTTGTTGAAAAGCTGTTGCAAGACCACAGTCATACCTGTGGGTTATTATATTATAGCTGCTGAAATGGGAAGTTTCTGCAAGATGCTATTAGTGTATGAATTAGGAATTCAACATAACTTCGCTTGACAGAAAGACTGGCCATTAGAAAGGGAATGGAGAACAGGCCTCACTGACACTTTCCACCACACTTAACATAACTAAGCTTTTGAAACATTAAATACTTCTATACTGTGTATCTTACAAGTAAAATGCAAACAGATGGCAAAGACAGAACTGCAAGCTTTTCTACAGCACATTTAAGAAGAGTTAAAAGTTCAAATAAATTAATTATAATTTATAAAGTTCAAAAGTTACTAATAAAATCTATTAACAGCATTATATGGTATTTTAGGATTCTTCCTATGCTTTATACTGTGCATATAAATATATTACTTGATTTACATTTTTCTGCATATTCTGTTGCATTTTTTATTTCTGTTGCCCTCATAACATCTTTTTCACCTTTAAATGCAGAAAGAGGCACACTAGAATTAGAAAGCTAGAGTAGCTGCTAGAGTAAAATCAAAAGCTGACTTTTACCCCAATCCAAGGAAACAAACTTGGTACTTAAAGACCGGTTTCATATGGTTCTGCTAAATGTATGTATTGACCTATTAACTTTAAATTATGCACAGGCTCGTGTTCTCCTTTGCAGACTACTTCTCAGGCTGTAGCCTGGACTTTAACGCTGTGTATTCACAGAAACAACATGAGCAGTTGAAAGACAAGACAGGTAACAAAACAAAGGCAGGAAAAGCACATTTAGATAGTGTGTTAATGTGTGACTACTCACAACAAAAAACTTCAGTCTAGGAAAGGCTTGATTATTTCATGATTTATTTACCTAAATTTCACCCACCTTGCTTGCATCATGGAAGTGGCCAAGATTACTAACAGCTATGCCCAAAGCTTCATCAATATCTTGCCCCGTGTTGTTCTCCTGAGGAAAGGTTTGCCAGTGAACATAAAAGTTGCTTGCACAACTAGAAGACAAGATGGTCTTATAACCATTTGCCATTTTGACAGAGGCATTTGATGTGGATGACTGATGAGCTATATGAAGACTCTAAGCAGCTCCATAATGGCCATCAGGCACAAAATACCTGGCTCACCTGAATTTCACTGAGAATATTTACACTGTAGTATTTCTGAAACAGATTCTAAATGTGTTTTTTTAAACAATTTAATTGCATATTCACATACAAAAACCAGATTAAAACAATACATGAAAAAAAAAAAAGGCAAAATAAAGTTACTAATACAGAGAAAAGAAAACATGGAAGATTGAAGAATGGGAATGCTGCAGCCTAGAACAAAAGTAAAATATTCAGGAATATCACTTGGGGGAAACCCCCCAAAAAATGTAGCTAGCTCCCAGTATTTTGCTGATACAAGAAAACCATTTTCAAACTTTAACGGGCACTGTAAAAATACCATCTAAGAAATCACATCAGACATTTGCAAGTTATGATCTTTTCAAGGTCAATGTACAGGACAATCTCCACAGAAGAAAACATGACTGGCACTGGATATGTAGTTCCTTTCCAGTCACTTTAAAATATCCACAACTTAAGTTCTCCCAGTCTAAAATTTCACAAACTTCATTCAGAAAGATGAGGTTAGGAAATTTAATAGAATGTTTAAAGAGAGATCCATTTGTTCAACAACCTTGTTACTCTGAATTACTGTTTTAAGAATGTAAGCACAAGCCCTGCAGATGCCCCAAATTTAAAAGCAAATGAAGAAGTCCCCATCTCAAATGTTGTGAAGCTTTTTTCTTTTAAGAAAAGCTAAACTCAAAATACATAGTTTCACAGCAGCTGGATAGAACTAACAGTCTTCAGCTATGATCTCATTGGGGGGTCTGGGCTGCACTCATTTTGTCAACTTGTTTTATGAACACTGTAGCTACACATCCATTCTATGGTAAGATGGAACAGTAGCACATAACTGTTAAGGCTGCAGGGTTTTTTGTTTTAGAAAGGGCGCTATTAACTACACGTATACAAAGCCAAGTGAGAATATAAGGAAATTCCATGTTAACACACCATGTCAGATGATGGAGCTAGAGCTGATCCATCACTCAGCCTACCATTAGAAGAAAATGGGTGTTCAACACTTTTCTCTTTGGTATTGTGACTGAAGGGCCTGCAAACAAAAAAAATTTAAAGAAAAGACCTATGCATTTTAAATAAACTACCAAACTTCCTACAAATACTTTACAAAAGTATTTCAGAATCTGTCGTTAAATATAAATGCACACACCTATTTATGTAACAGATGAATTCACACATATAGCAGATACCCCATTAAAAAAAATCTCCTTTTTACTATAATCCCCTTAAATGTAGCTATTTTTAATTTGACAATTTTGGCAAGGCTGAACAAAACCTTAGTAGCTGGTAGTGATTCTTATCCTTAGTGAGAGTGAATGCATGACTATAAAGATTCCAGGATTCATTTTTCATTTATTACTGTTAAAATCTTTAGAATACATGACCAATGACACCAAAACCATTTACTGGCAACCTGCTAGAAAGGCTCTTAAATTCTATTGTATGATGGCCTACAGCTGCTCTTCTGCAGCAGCTGACAAGACTCACAAAAAAGCAGTCTGCATAAACCAGCCTTATTCCAGGAAGGAAGCCTTGTGTTGCTCTTCCTGGGCTCAGTTTGTTGCATCTGACAGACGGTGAGAGCCTCTGGAGAACACTGCTGCAGAGACTGACAGCCATGCATGAAATCTTTCACTTTGGGCAAGGTTAGCAGTGCGTGTCACAGGCACCAAACTCAGAAGATAAATTTCCTACATCTTCCTTTCAGAACAGGTTCCTTATACAACAGAGCTGAAAGAATTATCTGGGATTATCCTTATTTGCATGAACAATAATCTCCAAGCAGTCACACTGCGAGGGGAAGATACCCACTTTAAGACTTCCCTCAGGTTCACGCTGACTGGGCAAATAAACAAGGGAATGTAGATTTAGATTTGACAATACCACAGAATATTGCTGGCATCTAATCTTTATACAGTTGTGACTGGTTATCAAAACAGAAGGACCAATGGGATCAGCAGCTAAGGAGGCAGAGTCCTTCCTCCCACAGCCTGGCATTTCAGCACATCTCTCTCCCTCTGAACCCTTATCAGCCATCTACCACAGTGCTCAAAACTTTCAGTTTCATGTATTTTCAAGCCAAACAAATTTGTTTTTTGCTGCCTCTCAATGAAACGATATTTGTACTTGATGTGCTCCCACAGCATCAGACACTCATACTAACAACACATTAGTGAAGTTTAAAGAACATATTAAAAATATCAGCCCAAGGAAAATGTCTGGAACCACTTACTTGGTCAAGTCTTCCCCCAGGCTGGCATTTAAAGACATGAAAAGACTTAATAAAGGTTTACCTTGCTTGTCTTTCTGAGCTGCTGCCACACAGCCCAAGTTTGAAGTCCATTCTGTTCTAAATTCAGAGGGGAAAAGGAAAACAAGTTCAACCATAGGGTTTCAGCCAAATCCCAGGGAAAGGTATTCTATAAATCTGTTTTCAGCTTCAGTATCCACCCCTGCCCATCATTTCAATTAGAACAAGGCTCAAAGTAAGTGCTGTTGAATTGTACAAGGGGAGGTCTAAGGAAAGAACTCCCATGTAGAACAGCAGTAGCAATCACTGCATCTTTGTGCATAATAAATGAAAAGCGTTCCTAGTGAAAGGCATCCTGACTTCCTGTTTGCACTTTGTGTTTTCCCCATTACTGTGCAAAACCTGTAACATACTGGATTCCTGAACCAGATTCTACAATGTACCTTTTCAATAAGGCTTAATCACAGGTCTAAAATGCCAAAGATCTGACTCATTTGTATTTTGCAGTAAATGCTAAACCTGAACTTCATAAGAGAAAAAAAAGGCATTTCATGTTTCTCCAAAATATATATTTCCATGAAACAATGGCATTAAGGTGTCATAACATACAAGAGTCACACTCAAGGCATTTTTTTCAGATGCAGAAACAGAAAACTTCAGAACTTACGCACTACTGGGCAAAGGGAAGTTGTTTTTTTTAGAGTCTTTTAAATCTTCATGTGGGAGCTGACAGAAAATGTACATATTTATAAGTCGCTTTCTTGCACACTGTGTGCACACAAAAGGGTGGAACAGACCTGGCAACAAGAGGCACTAATGGGAATTGTAAAAATGCACCTTCCTAAACCCAGGCTCTGGACATCTGACGTGCACTACACAGCAACACTGTGTAACGAGAAATGCTAGCAAGGACTTGCTGGGGATGTAGGTAGTCATAAAGCACAGACCCTGAGCTCAGAGGGGACCTGAGCCTGCTTTATTCACTCTCAATGAAAATTCACAAGATCCTATAATATTGCTACTTCACAGCACCACAGCGACTACTGAACTGAAAGCTTTAGATCAACTTACTTCTGGAGAAGAGAAAGAAAACAAATCAGTGTCTTCATCCTTCCCATCACCATGCAACACTGTAAAAGCAAGCACAGAAAAACCCACTCCTGTAGGGCATCTTAATCCATGAGACAATAGGAATACACCATCACCACTGTAGTCTTCTAAATAGTATTCAGCAAGTCAACAAGAATTAGAACACTGACTTTTTTTTTAATAAGAGAATTTAAGAGATAGGAATATAAATCCAGATGGATAGATACAAAATTTAGCTGAGAATTACAAAGACTGACTTGTGTATACCACTAGGGCATTACCTATTATCATTAGCTATGTATGTTGTTAATACATTCAGTACATGATAACCATATGGAAGAAAAAAAGGCAAAAAACCCCACACATTCAAAAAGCATAGTTAAGTACAGGAAAAATATTGCTTCATAAACACCCATAAATACTACGCATCCCATACAATTTTTCAACTCTTGGAAAAAAGTTACTCATGCAGAAAAACCCAGAAATATGAGGTTTCTTTTAGAATAAACTTGTCAATCATGCCATCAAGAAAAGGAGCGGCAGAGGAATCAAAAGGAATTGATTGTTCTTGCTGACTACTGGGTAAGTAGCAAATAAACAATGTGTTAATCAAATCTAGCAGCCCATCTACTGTCCTTAACACATCATATAAATTAAAAATTAACGGTGAGTAGTGCACACAATAAAACTGCTGGAAATAAAAAGATCTCAAAGGCTTACCTTCTGCACTGAGAGCTTTTGACATATGACACAAATCACCATTTCTCTGATGTGGTTCTGTAAGATGCTGTTCTAGTAGCTTAGATTGCCTTCAGAGGTAAAAGTAAAGATTTAGGATCATCAGAAATGTTAGTAAGAAATTAATTCTGACTTCCAGCTCTTTCAGAGCTAAGCTCATCCACTTTTACCAAATGACTTTATGAAGAAGCTGCACTTAACAAAACAGACCACAAAAAATTTGTTACCTTCTCTTAACTGGGGAAGTACTTTAGCTCTGTGACACTGAATTCATCATACATAAAGGTGATACTACAGCTGTTAGGCATGCAGTATTTCAAGTAACTAGAACCAGCACGAATAAATTGTTACACAATAAGTTTTAATCACAGTCATTCTAATTATTTTAAATGTACTGAATAAATCAACAGAGCTAATTCGTGAAAAATACATACAGACCAATGTGATACAGTATCTGATAGTGTACCAAGCTGGATTTAAAATGTCTCTTTCTATGAACCTGAATACTGAATTCCAATACTGAAACTTTTCACAAACTGAGTATTTCTCACATATGTAGCACTAAGAATGGACTCACTTGCAACAGTACAGAAAACAAACATTACTTTCTATGTTTTCTCAATTCTATTTACTGGTAATTGCACTATCAGAGCTTAAAGATATTGAAGCCACCATCTCAAAACGTACATACCTCACACCTTTCATTCTAGTTTTGGGAAGCTCTTTATTACTACCATCCAACAAGGAGAACGCTTCCCTTCCACTCATGGCGCCTGACATAAAAAAGAGAAAGAAAAGTGACAAATTCTTTACAACACAGCCCAGTTCATCACTTGAGCCAACTCTACAGGTTCACGTCATTTTGCGAAGAGCAGAACGGAAGTGACAGACACAGAAATCATGACAAGCATGCACCCGTTTCTTCCCTGAAAAACAACTCTAAATGCAACAGAGCAGCAGCCTGCTCGGCGGCTCCCCCCCGACCGGGCACACCAGGAGGAAGCCGCAGTACCGCTGCTCCCAGCTCCCTCCTGAGCACCTGTCCTCAAAGGACGACTCCTCCTTGCTGCAGTTGTCTCCGCAACCACTCCCTGCCTGCAACCCACCCCAGGTACCGACCCCGACTCCTTCCTGGGGGACTGCTGCGGCCCCGCGCCCCTCCCGTGCTTTCTCTGGCTGCAGTTGTTTGCTCACAGCCCGAGCGGAGCCCTCTCTCTCTCTCCCTCTCCCTCTCTCTCCCGTCCCTGTCTCTCCCCGCGCTGCGGGCGGGCTCAGGGA
>VXAX01002066.1:987555-1077595 GCA_013399835.1 Leptocoma aspasia
GGGGGAAAAGCGGGAGAGTGAAAGGTAGAAAGCCCACGGGTTGTGGTTAAGGCGGTTTAAAGTAAAAGCCACGCGCGTAAGCAGAGCAAAACAGGGCATTAATTCAGTGCTTCCCGTGGGCAGGCAGGTGTTCGGCCGTCCTCGGGAAAGCAGGGACCCATCACATCCAATGGTAACTTGGGAAGACAAAAGCCATCGCTCCGAACATCCCGCCTTTCTTTCTTTCCCCTCTTTGTACACAGAGCATGATGCCAGATGGTCTGGAATGTCCCTTTGGGCAGTTGGGGTCACCTGTCCTGGCTGTGTCCCCTCCCAGCCTCTGATGCACCTACAGCTTCCTTAGCAGCACATCAGTACAAAAACTGACAATACAAAAGCAGAAAAGGCCTTGGCTCTGTGTATGCCCTGCTCAGAAAGAGCAAAACCATCTCTCTGTTATCAGCACTCTGCTCAGCACAAATCCAAAAGACAGCCCCATACCAGCCACTGTCACGGGAATTAACACTACCCCAGCCAAATCCAGAACACTGGATTAGAAGTCATTAAGTCCACGCTTTGGGGTTGCTTTATTCTACATGCATTCTTTACTTGCAGAAGAAGCGAGAGATGTTTTGGCACTGTTTTGCCATTCATGTTTTGGCTGTCACAAATGTAGCGTGATACTCTCCAGCTGTTTAATCACCTCTAGTGAAATACAGTTAAGTTTTAAAATTAAAGATACATTGATTTTCCTCTGCTGATGTCCAGGTGTTAAAAAGATCCGTTTCTTGTTGGTAGAATTGCCCTGCTAAGGTTTTGGGCTTGACATGCTCAGGGGAAGGTTACCAAAAGCTTATCAAGGTTACCAAAACTTACCAAGAAGGGCATACCACTGCCAGTGGGCACAGGGAATGCTGGAACACAAATCTTACTCAAGGTTTTCTTAATAACAGGGTGTGCTGCAGTTGGTGTGGCCAAGGCAAACAGTATTTGTGCGGAAAAGAGCCAAAAGAGGAGAGACTACGGTGCTGTCTGCTGAAAGGGCAGGAGAAGAATTTCAGGAGTAATGAGGAAGAAAGCATGAAGAAAGGAGCAGTGAAGTTCAAAAATTACACAATTCTATGGAGTAGGGCCTCACCCACTTTTTGGTAAAACACCCAAATCAAACAAGTTTGCATGAGTTTTTTTAATCTATACTTGAATGAGCATGATCTTTGTGTGAGGGGTGGAACTTCCCAGAAGTTATCCTCAAACTGATTTCTCTTGTAAATAATTTCCCTCAGATGAGAAGAAATTAATAATCTCGCTCTATATGACCCATAAGAGCTAAACCCCCTTCTGCTCTGTGAATACCAGTAGTCTTTCCGATTCTCCCATCACTATTTGCAATGAAGCTAAAATCTCAGGTGTTTTCTCAACATGTATTTAGATTTGGAAATTGCTTCCTCTACTTCCAAGGTGAGGGCAGGCTTGCACACCCAAAATTTTGTGTTCATCCTCCTTACTATGTGTCAATTCCCATTTAAAATTTAACTCGTAAACAGTTTCTTAAGAGCATAATGAGTAACAGCTGAGGAGTAAAATGTAGGATTGGTGATGGCAGACCTGCTGTGGATGTAGCAGAGAAAGGGAAATGGTAGGAAGGTTTGGCTTGATTAGAGGTCTGAATGCAATTTTAAACCAGCAGAACATGATTGTCTGAAAAGCAGTGTAACTAGCTATAAGAAGCCTAATTAGGCCTAATTAGCTCTTTGGTGGGAAGACAGCTCATTCTTGCTTATATTTTAGTTAAGTGAACAATAGCAACACGTTCCCAAGTCACACTTTTCTTATTATTAATTGTGTCAAAAGTAAAAAAAAAATACAGCTTCACATTCTGCTCTCCCTGTCTTTACAGAGAATTATAAAGATGTGCATACAGGTTATGTTATGTATCATGTATATATTATATTATGGGTTTTTATAGCTCTGTCAGCCTGTATCTGACAGAATAAACGAACATACACGACATCCTTTCAGTTTTGCGCTCACATCACTCTGAATAATTTTCAGAAAATTATCTGAAACGATAATTTTCCTGGAAGGAAGGATCACCTTGTGCCAGTGCCGTTAGCTGCTCAGAGGGCACTACCGATGTTCCCTAGTTTTACGGGGTGGTGTTGAAGCAGGAGGGCTGGTGTGTCCCGGGTGGGTCCCCACGAGGTGGCAGCATGGGCTAGCGCTGGCCTCGCTCGCTCGCCCGCCGGCGGCAGCGGCAGCTCGGCTGCGGTGCGGCGAGAAGTGCGCTGCCATTGAAAGATGCTGCTGAACAGACTGACGGCTTGGGTGTGAACTCTGCAGTTGTACTCTAAAGTCATAGTCAAATGCAGTTTGAAAGCATATATTAGGTCACGACGACCCCATGTAGCGCTACAGGCTCAGGAAGACTGCCTGGAAAGCTGCCCGGCAGAAAAGGACCTGGGAGTGCTGGTCAACAGCAGCTGAACATGATCCAGTGTGTGCCCAGGTGGCCAAGAAGGCCAATGGCATCCTGGCCTGCATCAGCAATGGTGTGGCCAGCAGGACCAGGGCAGTGACCGTCCCGCTGTACTCAGCACTGGTGAGGCCACACCTCAAATCCTGTGTTCAGCTCTGGGCCCCTCACTGCAAGAAAGACATTGAGGGGCTGGAGCGTGTCCAGAGAAGGGCAACGGAGCTGGGGAAGGGTCTGGAGCACAAATCCTGTGAGGAGCAGCTGAGGGAGCTGGGGGTGTTCAGCCTGGAGAAAAGGAGGCTCAGGGGGGACCTCATCACTCTCTGTAACTGCCTGAAAGGAGGGTGCAGCCAGGTGGGGTCAGCCTCTTCTCCCAGGTAACAAGTGACAGGACAAGAGAGCACAGCCTCAAGCTGCACTGGGGAGGTTGAGGTTGGACATCGGGAAGCATTTCTGCATTGAAAGGGTGGTCAAACATTAGAACAAACTGCCCAGGGAGGTGGTGGAGTCACCATCTCTAGAAGTGGAGACTGGATGTGGCACATAGTGCTGTGGTCTAGTTGATAAGGTGGTGATTAGTCTGAGGTTGAAGTTGATGATGGAAGTCTTTTCCAACCTAAATGATTCTATGTTTTCTTGATAATCTTTCCAGCCATCTGTTATTTCTTCAAATGCATAATTGCATCTTCTTTTCTCATTGTCTGTATCTTGCCTTTTCTCAGCAAGAATTTCTGCTTTCAAAATGTAATTGCTAAATGCACTAAAACTGCCCAGTTTTTAATTCTTTAAATTGTGATTTAGATTATAGAGTCTGGTATGTAATCACTATTAGATTTTTTTCCTGTACTATGGCTGTGTGATTAAGTGCTAAGCAGAAACAGAATCTTCCCCTAGATGCTGTGTGATGGGTTCCATGTGTGTTTGCAAAAGGAAGGATTACTGCAGGCAGGGCNGAGGTTGGACATCGGGAAGCATTTCTGCATTGAAAGGGTGGTCAAACATTAGAACAAACTGCCCAGGGAGGTGGTGGAGTCACCATCTCTAGAAGTGGAGACTGGATGTGGCACATAGTGCTGTGGTCTAGTTGATAAGGTGGTGATTAGTCTGAGGTTGAAGTTGATGATGGAAGTCTTTTCCAACCTAAATGATTCTATGTTTTCTTGATAATCTTTCCAGCCATCTGTTATTTCTTCAAATGCATAATTGCATCTTCTTTTCTCATTGTCTGTATCTTGCCTTTTCTCAGCAAGAATTTCTGCTTTCAAAATGTAATTGCTAAATGCACTAAAACTGCCCAGTTTTTAATTCTTTAAATTGTGATTTAGATTATAGAGTCTGGTATGTAATCACTATTAGATTTTTTTCCTGTACTATGGCTGTGTGATTAAGTGCTAAGCAGAAACAGAATCTTCCCCTAGATGCTGTGTGATGGGTTCCATGTGTGTTTGCAAAAGGAAGGATTACTGCAGGCAGGGCCAAATGACACAATTCAGTAAAGTTTGTAGATAGGGGTTGTATTGCAACCCCTTGCAGGTGTATTGCAAGTATGATTTCTTTAATTGTGTAGCATTAACAATAGAAGGTTTACACATTAGAAGAGTAACTTTAAAACATGATGGCCTAACACAGAGACACTGATACCTGAGGGAAATGTACTTAATGTTAATTCCTGGCTCATGATACTTATAATTACCTTTCTGAAGTATCACAAGTTTAAGTAATTTACACTGAGAAAGAGATTTGACTTTTCATGATCATCAGATTTTTTGTTAGCCAGTGTGTACATTTGTGATTTCTAGATCTACTCAACGTGCAAAATTTCTGCTCTTACAGCTGGTATTTTCTTCCATGATGTTTATATTATGATAAATAGTTAATTTTTACAGCTCTAGTATCTGGCAGCAGTCGCTCAAATAAAATTTAAGAGTTATTGCTTACTTATGTTCATTTACTACATTGCTTTTATCACTGTGCCTAAAATTACTTTTTATGACCAGTTAGTGTTGATCTAAACCTGTGCTGCTGCTGAAAGGGTTGGTCTTGCATTTTTCTCGTCCCAGGTGTGTGTTCACCCTTTCCTAGTGTTACCACTAGTGTTTCTGGCACCATACTGGATGGATTAGTGAGCTGGTCGTATAGGTTGTTGTTGAGTAGCCATTTAGTTCCCTCATAATTCATACCAAGAGCCTTGGAGCCTTGCACCTGACAATGCAGTCAGTGGCTGTTCTTACTTGGGCTTAGTAGTACCACTACCCAATAACCACTTAGTAGTGGTGCTTATATTCAGTAGCTATTACTTATCTTATTTCTGTGACTGAAATTAATTGCAGGGTATGCCAGATATGTTTTTCTCGTCCACCTTTTTTGTTAAAACGAACAAACTATCTGTAAGTGCAACGGTGGACAGTTTGGTCCTAGGTACTTCTGTGGCATTGGTGCTGAAATCTAACTGCTTCTTTTCCCTAGAGAATCTTACTTTCTGTCTGAAACACAGTGTAGGAAATCTACTGGGTCTGTCTTCAGATATATTAAGAGTAAAAGTATGACAAAATTCAGAGGGATAAGAGTGTTTAATTTAAAATGTTACTGTGATTTTTACCAGACTATTAGTGCTTGAATCAAGCAGCCAGACATGGAATGGTGAGTTATCCTGGTCCATTGTACTCAGCTGCTGGGTCCCATAGCCTGACGGAACTGAGACTGTTGAAGCTCATCTCTCTAGGTCCAGCCAGTAGTGACCTTTGAGTGTGTATTCCCAATTTTGATTTATTGTTGAAAAGACTGCAATGCACCTTGACCACACAGTATAAATAGGGATATCTGTAAATAAAGACTTGTTAAAAAGCAAAAAGTCTTTTTCTGACCTCAGCTTTGCATCTCTGAAACTCAGTATGTCTGTAGGAAGGCACAGATTTGGGTCTCTTTACACAAATGAGTATCAAATAGAGAGATTGTTGTATCCTGTGGGATCTGACTCAAGCTTCTGTGTGGGCACTGAAGTTGGTTTGGAGATCTTTCAATTGCGTTTGTTTGTATGGGGAGGTATTGTCACTCTCATTTTTCAGCCTTCTGATGTTTTCATTCTTGTGATAGTTTCTCACGCTGTTTTTTGTAAACATGCACATGTTTTTCTAACTGTCTTTTTGTTTTTCATTCCTTCTCCTGGGAGGAGAAAGGTTTGATGGACTTTGTCACTGACCAGTGTGGTTAGAAAAGTGGTAACTTCACCTTCCAATCGATGGTCGTTTTCAGAACTCTATACAATGTAAAAACCAAAATAAAGTTTCTCTCTTCTTTGCCTTCTCTCAGGTGTAGCTGTGTTTGTCTCTGCGTTTCGTGTTGCTCGATAGAGTGACAGAGGTATAAAAGATATTGAAATCTTTCTGCAGATCAGCCATTGTTAGCTCATTGAAGATGAAATTCTGTCCCTAGGCAAACCACGCTTTCTCTTTTGTTTGTGAAATATTTAAGAAACTTGGTTTCACAGCAAAAATGCCGTCTGGTCCTATGATAAAGAGTACTCCTAACAAGTTAGGTTCTATTGTTAAGAAACAAATTTATTAGAAGATCTTTTGGAATTGCCTATTGCAAAGTGAAAGTGAAAAGATCAGCAGTGTTTTTTCAGTGCCTGTACACAAGGTTTCAGCAGTTCAAGGTGTAAATATGCAATGATATTCCCTTCACAGGAGATTGTTGCAAATATTTACCACATGCATTTGTATAAATTTCATCTGTATAAATAAGCATCCCCCTGAGCTGCTCCTGTGTGGTGTCCCTTACTGGACCTCCCCATAAGACAAAGCCATTAGTTTTTTTGTCTTTTATAATCAACACATAGAAAATTGTTGATGTCTTAAGAAGGCATTTAGAGGATTTACTAGTTAGAATTCTTCCTAATGCACTGAAAATGGGTAGTGATGAGGGAGGAGTATGGATTATTTCTATGGTTAATAAGGATTTATCTGATGGTTTAAGAGCTTGACCACTGAAATGGTGGTTTAGTACCATATTTCTCCACTAACTTCTTGCTAAACCTTGAGCTAGTTAGTTAGTTAGTTAGTTGATCATCATTGCCTCTTGTTTATTTTGGTTTCTTTGTGATGTTCCTCCAAAAGTATAGACAAAGGAGTTGGATGGCTGTTAGGATGACAAATATCACATACCATTGGTTCTGAATTCTGTTGCTTTACTGATGAAAGTGATGTTTTTTAGAAAGAACAGGATTACCACCCTGTGGCACATCCATTCCAATCCCTGTCATTGTAATTACTATCAAATTAGTTCTGGCTATTCTAGGAAAGATAAAATATTTTACTAGAAGGTACTCTGTGTCTTAAGGTTTTTGTGTTATTCATGCATTTAAAAAAATGAATTAAATCAATGACAAATGGAGAATCTGAATTGAAAATGACTGCTAAGCAAGTGGAACACATTCTCAGGACTGTGAGTATTTTACTTTTCAATCTACACAAAGCATAATATTAAAAGTCCAAGAAACTATATGTTTGTGGGCCCAGAGAAACATGATTATATGCCTCTTGTACCTAGCGTTCCTGGAAATTATCTTTGTATTGTTTGGTTTTTGGGGTGCACATCTGCTGTTTGAAAGAGTGTAAAGCATTGCTGTTATTTATGGAGCACATGAGAATTAATATGCCCAGAGCTTTTGGGGAATAAAAAAAAAAAAAAAAAAAGAGCTACATTTTAAATTTTACTTCCTTTAAAAATACAAGAAGATTTTAGGAACAGAAAGTCTTTTTTGTTTATTTTGGCTGGTATAGCTGTCTGCTTCATCTTCCATTATTTTTTCTGGAATAATAATTGAAATGTGTGGTTAATAACTTCAATTGGTGTAAAAGCTATCTTTTAGTACAGTCGTATGATGCTTCATAAAATTGAAGTTGATAATTATACATGAGGAAAAATTACTCCAGATAACAGGAGTATTCACTTTTATCCTTTGTATTTGAAGGTAAGAATTACTGTGAATGATTAGAAATACACAGAGATTTCTGTAGAAAAAAGCTTCCATGGGCTATAACTCTTAGGATGACTGTTGCTGAAGAATGGAGTATAGGATGGAGTATTCTGTAAGAACTTGGGCAGGCATGGTTGTTCATTCCTTCTAAGTAATCTAAGAACTAGAAGGCACTTGATGAAATTATAAAATGACAGGTCTTAAGCAAAAATCACTTTTGAAAACAATCCGTAATTAAACATTAAAAGCTATTTCATACAGAATTATAAATGTATTAAGATATGATCAGAGAATTTTATGGTCCATGAGTTAGAACTGTTAGAAAGGATGGTGCACACATGATAGATTGTAATTCTGTTAGTGTCTCAGTGCTCACAGCAAAAAAGTTTACTAAGGGAAGCACCATTCCATAATGGTCTATTTTTATATGTTTGCTCTAAACACCCACTTATGGCCACAGTAAGAGATAAGGCCACTTTTCTTTAATTGTCTCTTTGTATGCACCAATTTGCTTGTATTTCCATGCTAATAAATTCTGATCCCAAGAATCTAATAAAAGTCTAATACAAAAAGTTAATATTACAGAGTGGTACTGTGATTTAGGAGAACTAAATCCAGCCATGGCACAAGATTATTAAGTATAGATACAATAAAATTTTAAAACACATATACTTATTTCAGATGTGTGATTAATTTTTTATACATGGTCTAAATGCACTTTTAGCAAGTGCATTTGTGCATTTGTATTAGCAGTAATAAAGCAGATACATTATCTCTTTGTTATCATCACTGAAATACATTTTGAGTTTTAGTGTATTTCATGGTTGGGTAAACATTCCAATTAACATATAGGCTAATACATTGACTTTAGCAAAAATGACACTGTGAGTTGAGAATGGGAAAAAGGTTTATTCACCTGAAGATATAATCCTTTCAATACAGACTGATCACTTGCTGTTGGAATGCAGTGGGGAATCATTAAGAGCAGTTAAAGCCCAGGATTACATTTTTTATGGTAGTTGTTCTAGCACCTTATTTCATTTAGATGAGAGCTGTTTTGTGAATACTTATAATGTGCCTCAGGTTTGTGGTATTTTAGAGAATATACGGAGAAAATTTATGACATATCCTTAATCAAGAGCTAAAAAAACTTGAGTATTTTCAGGTGTCTGTTTTCTGTGAGGGAAATGCTTTGCTGGATTTTCTTTCTATGTTATTTTCTCCATTTTTTCAGTCACACTTGTCAGGCTGAAACAATGCATGGAAGCTCTTCATCGTAACTCGCCTATGTTCCAGGAATCACTGGAGTTCTAAATGGAAAATGTGAAACCTGTTCTTCTAAACCGAACAACATACACAGCCAGATTGGAGTGGTAGAGCAGTGGCTGGAACGAGGAGAAAAATAAATCCAAAGTTTTCAAGCAGACTTCTATTAAAATAATGGAAAATACTAGAATATAAGCAGAAATGCTAGAAATTCTTCAGAGTATATTTCCATGTATTTACAAAGCAGTGCTCAGTTCCATTCCAGGCAATGTTGATCAGTTCATCCTTGGTCAGTTGTTTTCAGTCCTTCCAAGCAGGTCACAGGTCTAAGAGTCCTGGACACATCTTTAGAAATTCAAATCAAGTTGTTTTCCTGGAGTTGCTGATGAGTCCAGGAAAAGGCCTACACATTGGTTTGAAAGTGTAGTTTTGTGTGTGGGTTTGTTGTTTTTTTTTTCCCAGGTGCTTTTAAAAAACATCCATCTCGGGCGTGGTTCTGCATGGGGTTTGCAGCTGAGGAATGCCATTAGGTAAAATAGGTTGTTTCAGCAGCTTCTGGATATGGGCTTGAGGGAGATTACTTGAGAATGTAGAAAAGAGTGTTTGTGAAAGTGTAGGTGGGAAGAAGGGACTTAAAGAGAGAAAACTTGACAAAAGGTGTATTAATCCCTGCCCTAAATAGTCTTCTAAAGATATTACGTGGTTTTACCTACCTTGGTTTTTGTGTTTTGCTGATGTAGCCATAGAAGCTCTTCCTAGGACTGATCCCCTAAGTTGTAAGAGTTCTTGAGGCTCATAACAGCATGGTGTTATTATTTCAAGGTACAGCTTCAAAAGGAGTTCCAAAGCATGCACAGAATACTGCTAAGCTAAGGTTGCTCTCTGTTACAATAGTTATTTTGGTAAGGCTGGGAAGAAATGAAGTTGGCAAAATGTCAGTATGACTTCACAGAGGTACCTTAGAGAAACCAGCTGAGATTGGGACATCTGCCCAATGAATGACACTGACATGAATTCTGCCCAGATGATTTGGCTGTTTAATAATGTGTCTGGAAGAGTTTTCTCTCCAACCTGTACAAGTTCTTTTGCATTCTGTCTGTGCACATTAGCCATGTCCTGGGTTTGGGAGTTATTAGTGCTTTAAAGCACGACTGAAAAAAGACCGAAGTACAATTGGTTGCTACAAATGAAATTTTGAAGGAGTATGTAGAAGGTGTTGAACATACCTGAAATCTCAGGAAAATAAGTGAAGGTTTCATTTTATGCCGATCCACAACTGACTTTTCAAAGTCAAATTAATTCAACCCAAATGGTAAAATTATCTGACCACAGGGAGCATACTTATAGGATATCTTTCTTTTTGCAGAGTAGACAGAAGAGCATTTTTCATGCTGCGGTATTGAAGAGACCGTCTTTATGCTCCACAAGTCATGTGTTTTTATCCACTCTGATGGCAGATTTCAGAATTATCCTTCTGATATGAAAATTTACAGATCATTATTTTTCATATATCCAGATTATAGCTTTATAAAAAAGAGATGGAATTGTGATGCTATTACTGATTTTTATCCTTTGAGTCTAAAATCCTATACTGTAAATTTATTTGCAATTTGCTGTAAATTGGATTAATATAACCACCATTCCAGAATCATTCAATTAAATTAATAACATTATCTGAAATTACATGTTAACTTTTTGTCAGGTTTTTCAAAGATAGTAATAATTAATTCAGTCAGCTTGGCTTTTCCTTATTTTCTTTGTTTCTTTGTGTAATTGTGTTTTCTGTTTATAATTATTATTCTAATTAGTTGATAAAGATTTATGGCAAAGAATTAATTAAAAGCCATGCACAAGAAAAGCTTGTTTGTGTTTTTCTAATAAGATATAGCATTTGCTTTCTCATTATTCAAGTGGCAGGTTATGTAAACATTTCTATTTCTGATCCTTCTAAGGCTTTTGTCTCTTGTCTATTAAGTATTTTGTGGGGGAAAACATGATCATCAAGTCGGCAATCTGCCTAGGATTTCAAAATGACATGAAAATAAATAATTACACACGATGAAAACATTTAGGATATTACATTGTGATCATTTCATGTCACTGGCAGACCCATTTCAGGAAGAAAAACAACATTACATAAAGTCTAGTGGTACAGTAAACAAGGGGATTTAAAGACTGATGGATATCACTGTCTGTTCTCTCCCTAGGGTAAAGTATTGACTGTAATAATTTAAAATTCCTTTCCTTTCCTTTCCTTTCCTTTCCTTTCCTTTCCTTTCCTTTCCTTTCCTTTCCTTTCCTTTCCTTTCCTTTCCTTTCCTTTCCTTTCCTTTCCTTTCCTTTCCTTTCCTTTCCTTTCCTTTCCGTTCCGTTCCTCAATGGCAGAGAAATCTGCAGGTGTCTGATAAATGCTTTGGCAATCTGTAATAGCTGTTATTGGAACAGAGGACCTAATTACATAGAAGGATTTCCCTTCAAGATAACCTGAATTTGTGGACATCTTAGGTTGCTTACCTACCTAATCATCAGGAGAAACAGAGCTGCTCAGTTCCAGACTCGAGGCCTGAATAGTAGAATGTCTTTGTAATATTTATCATTCTCTTTAGAATCCAAATATCTGTTATTCCCCTTTATTTATGTCTTTTATCCTTGCTCTGACTATAATTCTAATACTCATCTGAGCTTCTGCTCAGAAGGAAAGTTTTACTTATGTGCCACATCAAAAGAGAAAGTGAAAATGATCATTAAAAGACAAGGTGACCTAATTTAATGTAATTAATGTACTGTGTTTAAAATAGCTTGGATGTGTCTGGTTTTCAGAAGTATTGCACTTCGAGAAGACTGGTAGAAGGCAGTGGCATTAGCGTGCTCATGAAACAATTCCTATGCCATATGCAGGAAGAAACAGAAGCTTTTAGCAACTCCTGTGGAACTGTGTATTTTTCTATAATTTTAAGTATTTATTTTGACCTCTGATCGTACAGACTGGATCTACTTAATAAAAAATGCAACTTGAAAACGTTTTTAAACAATATTTAAGAAATGTTACATCCTTGGTTTTTATCAGCCTTTGTGCTTGGAAACCCTTGGAGTCAGGAGAGCAACTTCCATCCATCTTCTAGTGTGAACCTGCTTTAATATGACTGGAGTCCCCTTGGCATCTCCCATTTGGGAACTGCCTACTACTGAATGAATGATACAAGATCTCTGCTTCACATTGCTCTTGCCCTGAATTAGTGGGAGTTCAGGCCAATGAAAGTAGACTGACTGAATACTTTTTCTCTTTGAAAGAAACAGAGGGACTGTAAGTTCTGTCAGTAAGGAGTAATGGAAAAAACACAGGTTATTCATAATGAAAAATTGCTTGCTCTAATTTGTGATGTACAGATTTTATTTACAGGGGTGAATCTTGTGGGCTTTATCTTCAACAACAGCATAGAAGATAACAAATATTGTACACTATGTTCATGTGAGATGATACAGTTAGATTCACTTCAGAGAAAGGCAAGAATTCTTCAGGGCTGAGTGCTTCATGGTGCAATAGGCTTTTGGGAAAGAAATGTGTGGAAGGAACATGTCCTCTCCTGCCTGTGCCATATCTCCTCTGTGATCCACCTGTGTTTTCTGAGTGACAGCCTTTTTCAGATGTTTTTCTGTCCCATGACCATTAGTACCACTTTCTTCCATCAGACATTGCATTGTGGATGTCCTCAAGTAAGATGTTAAACTGAACCTGTAAATATTCTATGAAAGATTTTACAATCATGTAGTTTAGAAGTCACAGAGTAGATGGGAGTACATAATGGTATGTTACTGTGAACAAGGCAAGTGACATCTGAAAGATCCTTAATGTACTTTTTCTGTTTGGCAGGCCTCGCTGCTCTATTATGTCAGTTTTTGGGGAAGCACATGAAGAAAAAGATGGCCTGGTTGGATAGAGTCCCAGGGAAAGCAGCCAGACTTGTCAGGGGACAGGAAAGCACAGCTAATGAAAAGAAAATTAAAGGAATGAGAGTGACAGTGAGAAATTGTACTTTAGCTGAAGCAAAGACTAATTATGTTAAATACTATGGAGAAGTTCAAAAGTTAAGGAGAAATAAACACTTAGTGGGATAATTGATATTCGAAACTACTGCACACTTTAAGAATATATTAAAAATGTCTCTCGGGAGCAACATTTGACCCTAGTTTAGACCAAGGTATTGGACCTTATAATATTTGTTCTTTACCTATTGGCAATGATTTTTGGTAACTACCTGCAACATTTACCTGGAAAAGGCAAAAACTCAGAGTGCCAGTTTATAAGAATAGCTGTGCTGATCTTGCCTGGGATAGAGTTAAATTTCTTCACAGTATCTGGTATGGGGCTGTGTTTTGGATTTATGCTGGACACAGTGTTGATATCACAGGGATGTTTTTGTTATTGCTGAGCAGGGCTTACACAGAGCCAAGGCCTTTTCTGTTCCTCACCCCACCCTACCAGCAAGTTGGCTGGGGGTGTGCAAGGAGTTGAGACAGGGCACAGCCAGGACAATTGACTCCAGCTGACCAAAAGGATGTCCCAGACCATGTGGTGTCATGCTCAGCAATAAAATGAGGGGGCAAGGTTGGCCAGGGGGCAGCTGCTTCTCAGGGACTGGCAGGGCAATGGTGAGTTGGTGGTGAGCATCTCTTTTCATTTGCATCAATTTTCTTTCTTGGGAGTCACTTTTTTCTTTGTTATATTTTCCTCACAATTAGGATTACTATTATTATAATAATAATTATTATTAATAACTATTATTATTATTATTAAATCTTAACTATTAAACTGTCTTTATCTCAACTCACACACTTTTTCACTTTTACCCTTCTCTCCCCCCTATTCCACCTGCAGGGCAGAATGAGAGACCGTCTGGGTTAATCCACATCAGCATCCTTACAGGATCAGACCAAAGATTGAACTAAGCCACTAAATCAGCATGACCAAATACCTCTCTGGTGTGCCTCTATGCGGCTGCATGCTCCATGGGAGCAAAAAGGAGGAGTTACAGCACTGCATCTAACTGCAGGGTTAAATCTCACGGTGATCACAGCAACATAGTGGGATAGCTGCGTTGGAAGAGCAAGCTAGGAAGACAAGGAGGAGGAGTGTAAGAATATGATGCACAAACCAGAACAAGTCCACAAAGGGCCATGTAGATGATTAAGCACTTGAAGCATTTTCCTTTTGCGGAGAGGCATAGAGAGTTAAAACTCTTTATCCTGGAGAAGACTCAGGTGTCCTAATCAGTGTTTATACCTCATGGGAGGGAATAAAGAAGATGAAACCAGAGTCTTCTCAGTGATATCCAGTGAGAGAACAAGAGGCAGTGGCACAAGTGGAGAAGTGGGGAATTCTGTTTAAACATAAGAAAAAGCTTTCTACCTATAAAGGCGGTCAAACATTGGAAAATGTTTGTAGGTTAGTAAGGACAAACCCAGAGTCACCTTTTTTGAAGATATTCAAAATCCACATGAGAACAACCTGGTCACCCTGCTTGGAGCAGAAATGTTGGAGTAGATGATCTCCACAGGTCCCTTCCAACCTTATTGAATCTGGGACTCTATCAAGTAGTGGTAAATAGTGGGTGCATGGAGAAACATTAGAGGTACACATTGCTCCTTTTCCTGGTTTGTCCTTTTACCTTCTGGAATCAGTAGATCAAGTATTAGTCATGTTTAATAGCCATTGATAGATCTTCTCTGCATAGATTTGTTTAATTATTTTAAATCTATTTATGCATATTATGTCTCTGGCATGCTGTGCTAATGAATGTGACAATTTGATTATGCAAAACATAATTCATGCAGCCAGAACTATAAAATCAGGCCAGTGAATTCCCCAAAGCACAAAGTTCTTAGCCATTGATATCAGTAGGAAAGTTGCATGGGAGTCAGAGGGAGAGTGAGACTCTTTGTAATAACTAAACACTTACAGCCCTATAATATTCAGTGCTTTTTGTTTACAGTTGCAGATCACTGAGAAGATCTAGGCTGCTGCTATGTTTTCTTCACTTTGATCTCTCTGCTCCTTCTTTCCCTTCACTGTCTTTGAAAGGCTTCTCTCCTATTTGTGTAACTTGCAGCAGCTGCTAATGGAGCCATTTTCACTTGGTGCCCACCCTGTCGGAACCACTGACATGACTGCATCTTGATGAAAGAGTTTTGACTCCAGATGACTTTCATGTACTTTAAAGAAGATAGTCCAGCAAAGGAGGAGTTAGGACTGTGGCAAAATAATGTTAGATGAACTTGCCTCTCTGCAGCCACAATAAAAGCTAACATCTAAAATAAGTTAATAGGTGGATTTCTAGAGCTCTTTATATACACTTATCTGTGGCTACCTGAATGTATTGTGCCATCTCACACATTTGAAAGCCTTTCTGTAAAGACATGTGAGTTTAAAAGAATACAGTGCAAAGTCTAGTATTAGAATATGTTTATACTTGGACAACACCATCTAATCCATATATTGAGTTACAGTCTTAGAAGACTACTCTTAGATCTTTCCTCAAGCAATATAAAATTAATAACTAATGAATTTTCAATAATGTAAAAAATAAACTCTGCTTTGAAAAATGCTTGAAATGCCATTTAAATTACTAAAGCTGTTTTTTTTACTGCTACGGTTACTACAATCACTACCAAAAATAACAAAGCTGCGTAACTGGTCCTGATCCAGTTGAAGTAAAGATTGTTTTTGTGTGAAAGAACCTGGTTAAGGATTAACTGGAGTTATATTGGATGAAATCCATATTGTTTTTTAAAACTAGCTATCTTTATGGACTTTAATTTCTTGCATTTCTCTTCTCTAGTTTGGAACATACTGTTTTGTTTTAACTTAATGTACTAGGAAGTACTCCAGCATTTTTGAGCAATTTTTAAAATTACTTGAATTTTAGGAAAAAATTAGAAAAATAAAAAACAAAAGCGTGAAATAAAACGAGACAGAGAAATTGTGTTACAGAGGCTGGATTATTAGTAAGTTCCATCCATTATGTGGAAGGAGCTGTGGAAGGTGAATTCACTCATTTGGCCTTTAGCTTGGGCATGGCTTTATAATCACAGCTCTTGTGGGCCTATGTAGTTCAAGAAATTTTGCTCTGTATCAAATGCCTGTCATCACATGATTGTCATAGCTGGCTGTCTATGGTGTCACAAGCTGGGCTGCAGGCGTGCTGCCCAATCTGATTCACTCCCATGCTTGTTACACCCAGGTCTGCTCGTTCTGCTCACATTGAGGCCAGTGGAGACAAAGGCAGAAGGGCCTGTGTGTGAGAATTTGTGTGTGAGGGCCTGTGATGGAGCATGTGTTTCAAAGACTGCATTTCAACATTAATATAGTCCATTCAATGAAACTAATATGTCCATGGAGGCAGCTTTGGAGAAAGAAGTTTAACTAGGATAAGCTACAAAATGAGAGACTGGGATTAGGAATATTTCCTGTTAAAATCTTCCCCTACGTTGCACTGACAAGGGGGTGAGCTACGTGCAGAGCAGCCAAAACCAGACAGAGAGGTGGTATAACCCAGCATCCTGCAGAGCATTGACAACATTACCTTCACACACCTTTCTGCTTCCCCTGGCCCTCTGTGAGTCTGCTGATCTGTAAATTTCAAGGTGACAAGTGTGCAGGGAGCAGAGCTTTCCCATGTGTGACAGAGTCCAAGCAGATGGATATTTTCAGCCTAAGAGATACGGGAGGGCTGGAGTCTGCTGAGTCTATATGGAGAAGGTCAAAAAGCATCTCTCAGCATCTCCACCATGACAGCCTTCCCACCTGAGCATGAGGGCTGGCCTGCTGTGCTGGCTGGGTGGGGGAGAATGCACAGGTCCAACAACACTCCAGCACTGGCTGTCAGAGCTGCTAGGGCTTGCATAGGAGCTACAGGGAATGCTCCTATAGTTCAGACCAGTGCCCTGCATACCCCAAGAATATTACTGTCCACAAGGCCCTGGAGAAGACCTTTGTGAAGAAACAGGGAGGTGGAGTAGGTTAGTAAGGACAAACATCGATAATTAACTCGCTTTTTTTATTGAATAACTTTATTTTTAAAAACTGTGAAGAAAAGGCATTTCACTACATCTCTGTGGAGAAGCAAAAGTCAGAATCTTTTGAAATGATTGCCCCTTTGACAGCCTTTCCTCTCAGTTTAAACTCTGTTGTGTTGCTGTACACTGTGGCAGAGGGCTTCCAGCACTCAGCTCATTGCAGGAGAGGGAGCCAATACAGAAGGGGATGGATTTTCATAAATGCATTCTCCCGCTTACAAATACATATGAAAAATTTAGCAGCTATAAAATCAAATAACATCTAATATAATGTTTAGCATGGACTTTTCATTTAAAAAATAGGAAGAAAAAATTACCTTTAATTTGACAATATCAAGCATATGAATTTGAACTGGACAAGGACAATATCACTGTTATTGCCCAAAAGTTTTGGATTACTTTATCTTGTTCTACTAAGAGATTTTGTATATTTTTATCTCTCTAATATCTTTTTTTCATCTTACGTAACTCTTGTGAAACTGTTATGTTCATGGTGAAAAAATGAATACAAATACGAGAAAGAAGGTTCTGGAAGAAAAGTAAATAAATAAAAGATTCAGTATAAATCCTTGTAATATCAGGCAGGCCACATTAAGTAGTAACTATAGAAACAAAGAAATTAATTCCAAATGGAGTAGCATACTTCTTACTGCTTGAAGGTGAAAAAGTTCTCGAAATATTGAGTCTGCCAGAGGCTACCAGCCAGTCAGGAGCTAACAACTGCCATTTAGAAATGTGAGCAATGCAGAAAGATACACAAAATGTTGTCATATCAAGCCTCTAGCACAGACAATCCATTGGGAGCAGATACTTGTCCTATTGATGTAGAATTGCCAGTCTGTAAGCCAGCAGGGGATTTGCCTCCAGCAGTTTAGCTGTCCCCAGCAGACCTGTGAAGCACTGGATTCGTGTGCATGGTTGGGTATCTTATAGCAGTGAGCTATGTCTGTGGTCTCACTACTCCTACAGTCTTAGTACGTAACATCTTGAAAGTGTTCCCCATATACTTGAGAATTTAAAACAAAACCTTTGATCAAAGTGATAAGTTTGGTAATCAGCAGGTTGAGTGTCAGCATCAACAATGAAGACTCTAACAAGTGAGTTTTACTGAATACATACACAATTGCACATAGTCAAGGGTTTATTGTCAGCTGTGGTGGTCAGACACTAAACTGGATCTGCAGTTTTGGCAGTTGGTATGAATGATGGTTCCTCCCAAGCTGCTGGAACAGATATCTTAAAAATTATGAGAGAAATGGAAAGTGTGGGAAATAGAAAGTGCATGGGAAAAAGAAAATCTTCATGCAGAGCTGTTCTCTTTATAATTTAAAATGCTTTAAAAGCTGCGCTTGGAAAGCATTTTATGTTCCTGTCTCCTTTATACTAACGAGAGATGAAGAAGGGGTTTCTGAAGAGAATGCTAGAACTGTGTGAGGATACTTACTTGAAGTGATCCAAACACTTCAAAATAATGCCATTAAGATGTAATGGCTATGTTAGAAAAACCTATATTAAAGCATTTTAATAAATATTGTACTTATCAAGTCTTTGTATTTTTATTCCTGTGTCCGTCACTGTTGAATTGCAGATATGAGTAACTTAGTATTTGTAAACAAAAGGACTTGAAGGTCAAAGATTATGATATTTTACAAGATAAAGAACAGGTAATGCTTGTATCTTGATACTATGCTAATATAAGGCATTATCTATCAGAACTACAATTTTTTCCAAACAGAACTAAATTGAGCAGGTAAAACTCATTGTAGAAGAAAAATGCACATTATTCAAGGGAGCAAGAAGATGTTACTGCTCACAGGTTTTGCTTTTCTGGTAGTGAGATCTCAGTGTGCCTGAACCCTGATATCTATGCATCCTGCTGAGCTGTGTCCAGCTGTTGGATAGGTGAAGTTTTGTACTGGACCAGGATTAACTTGGTTAGAGTTTCTTCCTCTTCTACTTTGCTTCATTTGTCTCATCTGAAAATGGACATTTTTGTGTTACTTGTTCTCTGTACATAATATGACTATTTATATTCTACTGCTAGTGATTAACCTCAACAGAAAAAACAAGTTTGAGCAGTTGCATGTGGGAAATACACTTGCAATGTGTGATTTTCTTTAAGTGGTGAGAAGCCACTGGCTTTGGGAGAGTCAGCTGGAAGTCAAGCTGTCCCAAATATGTTCTAGGTCAACACACTTAGAGCTAATGCTATAGTTTTGAAAGTCCTTGCAATAATTTTTACATCTTGAAACTTTTGTTATCACTTATGGTAGGCATGATTTAAGCGTGCTGAATTAAATAAAAGTTATTTTAAAAAAATAACTCTTCCTAGTCCTCACTGTGTTTTGTGCTAGTTGCTAATGGCTGTGTTAATAACCTTCAGAACTGCATCTAGGTTTGCTTTTAATACTGTAAAATTAAAAGAAAACAAATCACATTTATAAGAAAGGTTTTTAATTCCTTGTTAACAGTTTTCACCTATTTTTAGGCTGAAGACTCCAGTTTCCGTATCTAGATATTGAATCTCATAATGTCTTTGCTAGCTTAAAGATTAATCTACTTCCAGAAATATCTCTTGCTGTTTAGATATCTAGAGACTGATCAGGCTCTGTTTGCTTTCCACTAGAGAAATTGCTTTTAATTCTTTGATAGCAAAGCTGTATCTGGATGTGCCACTGTAATTTGAACAGCTTCCTGAATGTTTGTCTGACATGAGTACCAGAAAAAATGCTATGTACTAAATTATTACCACTTCACCACTTCAACTGTGTAGTGTCTGTTAATGCACTGTGAGGTTGCCTTTTTGCTCAGCTAAAATTAAGTTTCTCTCGACTAAATGAAATCACTCTCAGCTCATACTCAGTTGATTACTCTGTCACATCCATGCCATTTTCTCTGCTTTCTGAAGCTTTCATCTGCCAAATTAAACAAATTTGTTTTCCCACTCAAGTTTGCAGACATGAGTTTGTCCAAGTTATATATTTATTTAGTTAGTTATACCTTTTAAAAGGTACTTAAAAATATCATTATGAGTGTATGAAGATTTTCATGACAGTATGGGGGGAAACAAGCAGAGATCTAAAATTCAAGTGCTCCCTTCTTATGCCTTGTTCTTGTACTATAGGTTCTGAATCTAAAAGTGTGATGTGCCAAAGATAAATAGAGATAAGGAGCCAGAGATTGTATTAGCTTCACTAAGAGGTTTTGCATGTGTACCAAAAAGTGTAATGACAGATGGTCTTAGGAATATAGCTCCTCTAACTGTCCATGTACCCACAGCTGCCTGATATTTTCAACCAAGCATTCTGAGCAAAAAGCTAAAGTTTCTGAATTGATTGCCCTGAAGGGAGCTGTATCAATATTTGAGGGTTGATTCTCTTTTTTTTTGGTTTGCTCTTTTCATTTTCTGCTTACCAGTTTGTAACTATCCTTCTGCAAGTCTAGTTCAGATATTTGGGGTCACTTATGGAGGCACCAGACACCAGGGAAAGTGTCAGTTTTGGTTTACATTTGAGAACAGCCCCACAAATTGTACTGTCTGAAATATTAGAGAACAGCTGAGTTGATTTCTTCCTGAAGCGTAATCGACTTTACAACCATTACAAAGTCTAAGATATCTTACTTAGGGAAATGTTCCCTGCAGAATTTCAGAAATCATTATTGGCTCCATCCTTGTGCTGTATTCCTCTTTTAAACATTAAAAAAAATTACAATTCTGTGAATGTAAATTAAGTCAAACTGGTACAAAACTGATGTGAAGGAATGGAAGACCAGATCCTCTCTGAGAGCACTGATGTATTGTGACTGGAGTACTGTGTTCTGACATTTAGAGAAGATAATGTAACTGTGAAAATGTCATGTTCATTATCAAGATCTAAATGTCATCATCCTTTGACCTCAGAGTTCTGTAAAGTTTGTTAACTATAAAAAAAAAGCTGTTGTGTTTTCCTTCCCCATTTGTCTTCTGACTAGAGTTTCTGCTGCTTTGGGAACAGCACTGACATTTGCTTGAGAACTTGGTGGCAGGCACAAAATCACATCCTGAAAACAAACATAGAAATTTGTTGAAACATGCTGACAGCTAGATACTTTCAGCTGTGCTACTTTTAAGATCTCTGTAGACAGATGTTTTGTAGAAAATGGGTGTTACAGAAGAGATGTGAACAATATGGGTAATACTGACTTCTTGATGCTCATGAATTTCTTGACTTCTCATAGATTCTGCTCTGAGTCTGGGCAGGAGTGAATGTGAGAAAGATGATGGGTTCTGTACATGGTATCTTGTCTGGGAAGTGACTGACTTGCACAGCCTCTAGAAAAAACCTGGTGTGTTGTAAATGCTAATGCAGTCTGTGACCTTTGCATAATAAGAACATTGATAACAGATTTTCCAATGGTGCACTCATTAATAAAGTGTAGGAAATGGGACTGGTGTGACAGGTGTGAGGCAGATAGAATTAGTAAGGATCTTTAATCATCTCTTCTTGATGACAGAACTCTTTTACACATGTTAATCCTGGAGGCATGGGCTGGAATTATCTATCAGATCTCTACAAGGTCAATAATATCCCAGAAGGCTAATACACTTTTCAGGATGATGCTAAGCACCTTTTTACCTGGCTTGATATCTGAGAGGCCAAAGGTAGTGCATTCTAACACACATGGAGACTAACACAGATAGGATATATGTATTAAGAAATACAGCTTCCAGTGAGAATGAAGGATTATCATTGCAGAGTATTTTCTAGATTTGTCCAGTTTTAGAAGTCACTAGCAACCATGTCCACTTAGAGCAGGACATGAATTAATTAATTTTTGTTGAACTGTTCTGCCAATGATCTCCAATGATCTGCTACCTTGTACTGAATCTTCCTAACAAGAAGCAAAATATTGACTCTGTGTTCACCTGGCAAGGAAGTCACTGCTGCTGGGAACAGTGCTTTCCAGGAAAAAGGTAAAACTCGAATGTGGTAGATGGCATGTGTTTAGGCAGTACTTAGAGGCGTTAGGGGTGTGTTAGTACTGTATGTACTGTGCACAACAGAATCCTTCTGTGGCTGAGTTAACCTGGAGGAGTGCATTAGGCCATACAAGGATTCAGCAGAATCCAAAAAATAATAAGTGAATTAAGGAAACACAGTCTATGATCAGCATATGGAATTTATCCTTCACTTAGATGAGAATGAGGCCATTGCTAGAGGCATTGCAAATCCAACTGGTATAGAAATAGCCCAAGAAGGTAAATATTAACCTGTAAAGCATTGACAAGGACTTTATTGGAACTGTATAAATGTGTGAGAAGGCTGAATGCAGGCCCACTGCTTTTGTTAAAAGTAATTTGATGTTCTTTTTGAAAAGTGGATCTGAGATCCTTGTTAGAGTTCTCTGGTCTCATAGTCACTTCATTCTTTACTTCACTACAGACTTATTTTGGTGCCTCTTTAGTGGTACAAGGGTTTATATTCACTCAAATGTTTCCTGGAAGAGGTTAGTTTTAGACCAAAATTAAGTTCAGGAGTGGACTGAGTAATTAGGTGAGGCTGGGGGTGTTGATAGTGATCTCTTTGTTGACAATGTGGAAAGGTGTAATTATTATTTCTGGAATTAATTTAGATACTGTCAATTTGTTGCCAAATGTGGGTGGCATGTACAGTATTTTAACAAAATAAATGTTGCCATGTGCGCCTATTAAAAATACGTATTACCTGTCAACCCTCTAAAGACTGAAATGCAATCTGTAATGAGAAAAAAGAGATTCAAAGAACTGCACAAGGGATTTCAGATGGCGTGGAGTCTGCTCTGAATTTCTCCAAGTAACATCTATTACTTAAGCTTTGTGTTTCAATTACCTATAAGATAGATTGACAATTAAGGTTACTGTAAATGTGTATTTTTTGGAAATAAAGCTGTAAAAAACCAAAAAGAGCAAAGTGATGAAAAGAGGTCCGTTTTCAACAAAGCATGTTACTCATGTGCTCACATGGTCCCACGCCTCCAGTGTCCGTAGTGCCTGGCTGTCCAAGTGTACTTGACAACACCTTTGTCAAGTGTGGGTGACCAAGCTCTGGAACAGATTGCCCAGAGAGGTTGTGGAGATATTCAAGATATTCAAGAACTGTCTGGACACAATCCTATGCCATGTGCTCTGGGAAGACCCTTATAGAGCAGGGAGGTTGGACCAGATGACCCTACCAGTGGCCCCTTCCAACCTGACCTATTCTGCACTTCTGTGATCATGAACTGTTTACTTTGAGCACCAGATCCAAAACACCCAGACTTGCCCTTCAGGCCATGCACACAACCTTCATCCAGTGTGTGTGTATGTGTGTATGTATGACATATTGTCCTGCTCTGAGATCCCAGTGGGATATCTGAGCCATACTGGAGCCCAGAGTGGTACCAGGATGTTTGGATAGCCTTTGCCAGTACTGTGCATATCCAGATGAAGTAGTTTTGTCTTCAGTTTCTGCTGTGTGTACTTGTAGCCAGCGTGTGTACTTACTTCTTTTGTACTCTTTTTGTCCCTTTCTCATCAGACAGCAAAAGTTGTCCACAGCTGCTGTGTTGCCAAGAGACACCAGCACCATCCTTTGTTCCATGGACATGTACAAACATGCAGACAGCACGCCAGGAAGAGGAGACTGAGGACATGTTTTCCTCTGGACACAGGGTGTTCTTATTTTTCCCCAATGCTGCAGCCCTGCCTCTTCTTCTGCTACCTGAGCTGCATTTCCAGATGCTGTTGAAGGAAAGGGCAGTGCACGGCCCTGTGTCACCCACCCAGGCCAGTGGGAGGATCTAGCCTTTGGTCTGGCAGCAGGTGTTGTGGGGTCTAGCTACAGGGTGCCCTCGATGGCCAGGAGTTATTTTTGGGGATGGACACCATGGGAGTCAGAACTCCCAGAGTCAGTCTAGTTCCTCTCATCATCAGTAAAAATATGGAACCCTATCCTGGGTCCATTTACATTCACACTTGAGTTTCTGTGTTGCAGTGAGAAAAAAAGCCCAGTGTGGGCATTCTTCAGGTCAAAACCTTAAAAGGATGGGAACTCACATTACTCCTGTGGTGCTCTAGTGGTCCTTTCTGTCCTTCATCAAAATATGGTGTTAGGAGGATCTTCTCTAGTCAGGGTTCTGTCAGCCTGTACAATAAGTCCATATAGAGACAGATTTTTTGTGTGAGTATTTGGTAGCAAAGGGAAAATGTATTTAGTTTCCATTAGAGAGACACAAGAGAAAATCATACCGTTCATTATGAAACATTCTAAGAGTACTTAGGAGAAATCACATGGTCAGGAATGACTTGACCTGATTATTTGTGAAATCATGGAATATACTGTGTTCCAGGGGACTGAGTGGATATAATGATCAGACTGCAGCTCTGGTACATAATATACTGGAAAACACTTGCTCTTACTTCAGTATTTTCTAAAGCAATTCAAGTTCTTCCTCTATTTACATCTACAGGCCTCTGGCTTTTTTTCAAAAGTGTCATTCCCATTTATCCAAAAGGTAATTTTGCTTGACTTCAGATTGCCATCTCAGGGTTGGTGTCTATAATTCTAACAGATGTTTTTACCACACACAGGGGTTGGAAATTACAGTGACACAACCTCTGGGAAATGACATGAGCTACATTAACCATAAAAAAATATTTCTTAGGAATTAGACTGTTATGATTTCCCTCCTTTCTGTAATTTTAAGTTTACCTGTACCAAACTTGATCTTTCATTTTCTCCCTTGATCACTTAGTGATAAAACCCTTCTGCATTTCTGCAGTCAGCTGGCCTCTGTATTACCTTTCACACCTTGGTATTCTTAACAAACATTGACAACCTTATGCATGTTATCTATCTCTTTAAAGATATGGTGAACAGTGGGGCCCCAGGCAGGGCTTCATAGCAACTTCTAAGTCATGAAAACTAAGTAAATATTCTTACCCTTTGTTTTCTAGTCATGCAGCCATGCAAAGACCTTTTCTCTTGTCCATTTTAGCTTGTTTCTATAAAAGTGTCTCATAGGAAGCCCTGCCAAATGTGCTTTGGAAATGAAAGTAGATTATATTAAATGCATCTTCTTTGTCCAATGTTTATTAAAGTATAATCAGAGAATTCTGGCAGATTTCTGATGCTTGATCTCTGTAAAAACTGTGTTGATCTTCCCCACTTTGTACCTGCTAATTCTTTTCCTGGGAAGAGTTGCTACCAATTTCCTCAGTGAAATGTTTAGGTTACTTGCTTAGAGTTCCTCAAATCTCTTTAGAAAACCTTTGTAAAAAACCATTGCCACTTTTCTGCACATGAAGTGACTTTAGAGGATTTAGTGGTTTGGCTTTTTCATCCTTGAGAGTACCTTTAGCAATTGCAAATTCCTATTGTCTTGTCCCATCCTGTTGTTACCACTCTTTATTTTTCTTCACTTTGTAACTACTGCTACTGACACCTTGGGTTGAGCCAGGTCTTCCACATGCTTACCATAAAAAAAGTTTTCTGATGGGTGCCAGCATACCCTCTCCCCACCCCCACCCTTTCCCCAACATATGCAGTTACAAAATGCACTTAGTTTTTTGCCTATGGTTTCATTTTGTTTCTGAGTCTTTCTGTTGTAGTATCATCAACTATTACCTCTGCAGAGTCTCTGATATGTTTTTTGCTCTTATTGTGTTTGAAAATTTATGATGTTTTTGTTCCTTGCCATGTTTCAGTTCCAGTTATTTGACTTCTCTCTATGTACCTGAACTCTGACAAAATATTGCAGCTATCATCACAAGAATTGTTGCTTGTATAAATGTCTGCTTTTCATTCTTTTCTTGTTTACAACAGGGCAAGCTAAGAATAACACTAAAATCAGTGATCTCTTCAAAGGAAAAGAAGATTTACAAACCTTCAATTTGCCAAAGCATTTCTGTGACCTCTAGTTACAAGAATCTCACATCTGTTGGCCTAGCTACCCCAGGATGTGGTTGTACCTTAATCTCTGATGAAGAAATTATGCATAACATTTCAGCCTCATGCCCTTTTTGATCCCCTTTTTGATTCAGAACATAACAAATGTCTGACACGTGTTCAAAGACACAATACAAGACTTGGGATCTCTAAGATTTTGTATCTAAATGCTTACTTGCCTCTCCCCACCACCCCTGAACCTGAGTGAGGGGACCAGGCATCCTTTGGCAAAGAAACTATGATCCAAGTAGTTTCTTGTACCAACTGCAGTCCAATCAGTTCTGTTATTCTAGACCTGCAATTTTATGAAAAAACTGCTCTTCAGTTTTTGAGTCTGTTGGTTTTTGCTAAGGTCATCCAGATGACTTCCAAAATATGAGGTCCAAAATCAGCAGGAGCATTTGAAATTTTGGGCTTGTCATTCTTGCTTTCAGCTAGAGAAATACTGTAAAGAATATTACTGAAAATAACACACACATATCCCAATACATCACATGATGTACACAGTGAAATGTCTTCAGGCCAAACTGGCATTTCAGGCTTTCCCTTTCTAAGGCTCATTCATGAACATGATATTGTGCTGACTAATCAAGTATGAAAGGCTGAAATACCCATTCTTCTCTTATGAGCTTTTATTGGAAGCCCAGCTGTTGAACAGAGTATGTTAAACTTAAAATATCAAAATGGAGAGATTTGAGGAGTCTTTTTGTTCCCTGCCTCACCTTTCAGACCTCTGGCACTATTCCATCTATTCTGGATTACAGATGAAATAATTTAATGAGGAATATGTGAGAATATAAGATGTGTGGATAAATGGTTCAGAAATTAAGTTTATGAAACTTTTCAGGCCCTATCACTAGCAAATTTTACAATTAGTGAGGCAAAGCAAGCAAAATCTTACCTCTTTTGCAAAGAGTAAAAGCAGGTCAGTTTTGAGCAGACTGGTTTCACAGATTGTCTCAGATGAGTGACAGGGAGTTCTGATGTCTGAACTGCAGTGAAAACACATAGAAATAAAAAAGGTATTCCTCACTCTTCTCCAGTTAAAATTAATTTGGGAAAATTTACGGCCTTTGCACCATGGAAAGAAAGCCATTTGAGTAACAGGTAAGAAGAGGATACCTGACATATGGCTTTATTAAAATGTAATATCATAATATAAATTTGTAGGAACAGTAATTGCCATATATTGTATTAATGCAGCATCTGCTTATAGGACATATTGCCTTTGATTAAGTTCTTCAGAATTTCATGCCTATAAAAGATGCAGGAGGTGATGTATTTAATTTTGGCCCCAAGGAGAGGCATCCTTGCTGCTTTGAATGGGTGTTTTGGAGATACACTGTCTGTGTATCCAGGAGTCTGGCTTTGTTCCCACTTTCTCTTCTGACTCTTCAACAAAACACGATGGAAACCTTTCCTATTTCCTTTATTTAGCTGAGAAGTACAGGAATATCTCCTTCCCTGAAGGAAACTCATTGTGGCCTTGCGTTGTGTGGCTTGCTGGAGTCACCTCTTTATGTGGCAGAAGTGCCATGGCTTTTCCTCACTAACCAGAAGAACAATTCAATTAACAGTACTCAGAACAGTTGGGATGCTGTTCATGATGGGTGAGACGTTCCCACTATGAGAAAGAAAGATCCCCACTATCGGTGTAGCTCCACGCTGGAACCATGTTTAGAAACGCTGCAGAGGCAACTGCAGAGCCCAGCAGCTTAAAAACTTTGGCACTGAGGGAAGGGCTGCTGCTTTCCTTCCTCTGAGAGTCAGCTATATAATACAGGATAGTCAAAACTTCCCTGAAGTAAGCAACAACTGAGACATGTATGTCAGGGGCCATCCTAAATGCTCACATGACATGAAGAAATGCTTTGTGGGAACTGTTAAGTTACAGAATCACTTCTGAACAGAAGCAGGAGGAACACTGAGACTTGCAACACTGACAACTGGCAAGGCTATAAAATGTACTAAAAGTAAGAAAATGTGTATGCAATCATGTAGTTACAAGGAGGCAGATTTTGTTGTCCACTTGGTGTTCTTCCTCTCTGATTTCATCGAGTCATTTAGTCCAACCATTTACCTAGCTCTGCCAAATCCAAATATTCTTGCCTGATATTCATGACCTCAGAATTTGTTCAGAAACTGAAAACTGGTCGCACCAAGAGGATGAGGATAAACTGATAGCAATATGAAGACAAGATTTTTCTTTTTTAAGTGGGTCTCTTTTGACTGTTAGCAGATGGCAATGCACTCCACTTCTCAGCAAATTCTTTTAGCAGGCTCTCTGAGCAAATGCATGAGGGGGTGGAAGTTATGATGCATTTCTAAAATAGGAAAATAACTTATAACTCAAGCTTTATATATTTTAAGCTATTATGAGCAGCTGTGAAAACACTTGTTTATTTTGACTATTTGCCTTAGCTTCAAAATTTGTAATTGGAATGAGAAATCACAGGGTGTTCCCTTTCTATTTCCTTTTCTAAGGATTTGTGTTCAAGGCTTCTTTACCCCAGTAGATTCCAGAGCTATAAGTAATGCAATAAAAACTTGATCTAAATCTCACTGAAATTGGCAAGTGGCTATCCATGGGCTTTATGGGGCTTTCTCATGGACTTTCTCTAGCTTTGGACCAAAGCAGATGCTTTCCTGTTTTCACATCCACATGAAAAGCTTTGCCTGTTTTGAAGGTCTTGTTAGGAAGCTGGGGCAAGGCTTGCCTCAGTTTCAGGCTCTGACATGCCTGCAAAAGTTGCACATCTGCGACCTTGCAGTTACAGCTCTGTCTACCAGGGTTTAAACTGAAGTAGAAATGACATCACGAGGGGCCTAATGTCTGATCTGAAATAGGTTTTAGGGAGATACTGAACTCTTGGACTGTGCTACTTTGAATATGCACCAAAGCACAGGGTAAAGCAAAGAGGACTTGTGGTTCCACCCATCCAACAGGGAAGTTTTGGCAGTGATAGAGCCTTCTGACTTGGTTGTTGGATTTGGAGACACAAATTTCCTCCACAATCCTAGAGTGAACACTTCTGCATCCTGCTATTTTAATATTTTCCTCATATAGTCTGCCATCTGCTTCACCCACTTCATTTAGCAACTGAATGAAAAAGTTGTTTTAAAATCCAAATTGAGACTGTAGAGTGATTCATGACCAGGTATAACAGGAATAGTTCAAACAAAACTCATTGGAGAGTTTATTTAAATTTTGGGAGTAGCTTTCCAGAAGGTACAGGAACCTGTAAATTCAGATCACCAGAAGAAATTCATTCTGTAAATATGAAGGAACCACAGAGTGAAATGTAGGGATGAGCAGTTCCATGTAACTGACTTCATTATCTACAAATGAAAAAGGAAAGGTGTTCTTCTTCTGTGGACCTACATAATCCTGTACCTGAGTGGGGCTGCTTTGGGAGTTACAGGTGTCACACTATTACTCTGTAAAATATTTATTTGTATTAAATGAGAGCAGCTCCTCAGAAATTCTCAAAAATGTCACGTTGCCAGTGGTAAAAATTTCTAAGAATTTTAGCCTCTTAGGATTTAATTTTTGATGTTGCCACTTGGTGTTTCACAATGAAGAGTTTTTCATCGTTCTCCCATATCAATCATAACAATTGTAAAATTGTTTCAAAATGAACTCAGCTCATAATTCATCTCCTCCACCTGTACATTTTTAATAGACAAATGGACAAAATTCTGTATTTGTAATACTTTAAATTTAGCTTTTTTGGGATTCATGAACTGGATAATTCTAATATTTTTCTCATTTTGTGCTTGTTTGGTTTGGGTTTTTTTCTAAACAAAAATATGGTTAAACTTCTCATTAAATAGTTAAATTGAAAAAATTGCTTAGTACCTACATGTTCCAGAACATGTCAGCACTGTTGGGAAAATTCTCTGTTCTTATAAAAGTATCTTCAGCAGCAGGAAACATTTTAACTTTTCGAATGTAATCCTTCAAAATAGTTTCTCTTGAAGCGCGAGCATACTTTGCACATTTTTTTTTTCATGATCTTGAAATAGTTTAATATTTTGAGATCAAGATTAAAAATAGCAGAACACATGAAGCCTGTGGGCTACTGTTAATAACACAGTTATGGATAATTCTGGCCAGTGAAGGCTTGCCATCATGTTACCTTTTCCAAAATCTGAACAAACACGTGCATACGACTAAGTCGTCTTATACTTTCACTCGCCAACAACACTGAATAATATGAACTCCCTTTTCCAGAAGTATATTAAACTAGTCATTTTCAGTGCTTGTAAACCAATTCCTCTTTACATTTTCTTTACAATTTTCAGTAATTTGGCTTTTTTAATAATTTTTGGTTTTAAGTGTTTTGTTTACTGTGAACTGTTTCATGTGTGGCAGTGAAATGCCGCTTGAATGCCCAGTTAGTTTTCCATAGGCATAAGAGGCCACAAATATTTCAGACTTGGTTCACCATTTTTACAGAAATATGTAGGGTTTGATATAACAAAATAACTTTCAGGCATTGAGTTGACAAACATACTTGATTTTGTTGTTTTTTGAGCTTAGGTACTCTTTTTATACAGTGTGATAGGGATGTTGTTTGTAATTGTCAATATTGTTTCAGAACTCTGTCATTTATAAACAAAGTAAAAAGTATTTTCTTTGCCCAAATTATCTTTCATTGGATTTTAATATCATATCTAAATGGGCTCATTGATCTTCAGCTGTGTCCTTCACCATATTTTAATGCATTAATACTTTTACACCTATATTTTCAAGAATGACATAGCAGAAAGCAATATAGTTTCTATTATGCCATCCTTGTCAGATAGGAGCTTTCCATATTGAACAATGGAACATGGGATCTGGTAATTTATTAAATAGTAAAGTCAGTCTGGTCCTTGTTGTGCATCACATTAAAGTGAATTAGAAGCTTTGGAAAGAATTGTGAATTCACTACAAAAATGAACTTGTCCTTCATCTCAAAACACTGTAGTATCACATTACTTCAGTCAAATACGTAATTTCCTAAGCATGCTGCTCAGGTAATAAAAACTCTTCGTTCATCCATTTTGAAAATAGTTTTTTTCTGACACCTTTCAAGATGGTATTTAACATTTAACAATAAGCACTCAACTTTTTTTTAAATAATGGCTTGTTCTTTGATTCAATCACTATGTGCTTGAGTGTTTATCATCTTTGTAAACATCTACCAGCATGTGGTTTTCCTTTTTTACCTTTAGGCTTCACCCTTATGAAGCCAAACAACTTAAGGATCACGGTGTATGTACATGTTATGCCATTCTAAAAAATTCTTCATTCCATCTCTTCAAAAGTTTGCAGTTAGGGAAGCTTTGTATGGATGTGTCATGAAATAAATCTTTTTATAATCAGATGTGCTGTAAGCATTTTTACTGGTGCCCACCCAAATCTCTCTCAGGGCCAGTGGTGCTCGTGTTTAATGACTTCTGGCTTCAATGCCATCTGCAGGGGAAACATTCCTTGGGCTTTTGTAGCTCTGGAGTGAGGTGTCTGAAGGAGATGAACAGAAGCTCCCCGATCCTCTCCAATTTATTTTAGTCCCATCTGTCTCATTTTCCTTATAGCCTTTTTGGTTCTTGTTTTCCATTTAATTTCTGGTGATGTTCATTCCATCTTTCGAACATTTCTCACCTCTGTGCCACCTTAGACCTCATCCTAGGTCTACAGTCCTCTTGCCCAACCATCTGCACTTCTTTCAAACATTGATAACAACCATTTTCATTTTATTTGTTCATCTTTACAAAATCAAAGTCTTTAGGTAAGTATAAAGGGGTAAATCAGAATGCAAATAAATACAGATTGAGCAAAGTTCCTGGAATTAAATATATGGTACTGAGCATGCAAATAATTACCCTATAAGTTTTTGGGTTGTTATACTGGTGTAATGCTAGCTAAATTCTCCTACTTTAAATAGTGAATGATGTAAATCTAACTAACAAGCATGAAAAATTCCTCAGAGCTGATGTCAGCAAGAGACTTTCAGTAATTTCAGAGGGGAAATATTTGTAAGCTGAAAAAACATTTTTATCGTGTTTATTATTAGGATTGAGATAAATAGACCTATTATTCCAAAGCCTTTTTAAAAATGTAGTTGCACAGTATTAAGACAAAATTGAAGGGAACTTCTGCGAGGTAACAGAAACTCCAAAAGAATTCTTACCCAAAGAAATATTTTACTGTAATACCAAAAGCACAACTCCCTTGGACTGTTTTCTACAGTGGCAGCAGAACATTTTTCATTCTTACACCTTCCAGCATACAGATGGCCTGTGTCAATGCAATCACCTTTCTCACTCAGCAGAGAAGAGAACAGATGATAGAATTTAAATTAGAAATGTGGAAGTGCCAAGTAAGAAAGCGCACGCGTGAGAGAGAGAGAGAGAGAGATCTGCTCGTTTCTCTCACCTCCAAGGCTGCAGCAGCCTCCATGCACAAAACCTGGGGCTCTGTGGTCTGCAGGACAATGAGGGATGGCTGTCAGGGTGGCTGGAAGCCATGAAAAGGCCAGCTTGTAGGCACTGGCTTCAAACAGACCTTGATATGTCACACAGGAAAAAAAGGGCAGTCTTCAAAAGTGCAGTAATAGAAAAGAGGAAAAAACCCAAAGGGAAACAATAATAAGCAGAAGTAATAGAAAAGTATCTTGTGCAGTAAGGTAGGAAATCAACACTGATAAAGACCTAACTAGAGAGAAAGAGATGTGTTGTTAAGAGCTGGATGTAATTAGCAGCCACCACGGGACCAGTGTGAGGAATAAGTGTATTACAGCTGTGAAACAGACAATTTTGTTCAAACAATGAGCAAGGCAAGATATTTCCACTGGATATAATTTCACCAACAAATATGCCCATGGAGTATAACTCTCTGCTTTAGCTGGGACTGCTCAAGGAGGAGTTAATTGCAGAGGAGTAGACACTGTTTAAAAAGGGCTGTTTGCAGGATGGAGGAAATAGAGACGATCTTCTTTGAGAGAAATAAAAAATAACTTAGTTTCTTCTACTGAGCTGAATTTAGAATGTGGATGTTATTGCTTTCCATAATTTTACTGGAGGTGGCAGAAAGGAGAGGAGGACGTGAATACTGGAGAAGAAATAGGATTATTTAAACACTATAGACAATTTTGACACAAAACCTGGTCTTGTCTTGACAATTCCCAGTCACACAGATGAAATTACTTTGCTGGAAATACGGCCTTTCAGGCAGTAATTCAGTTTTGCAGTAAGGGCAGAGTAGATGCCATAAAAGAGCAGGAAAGGATGGGCACCAGGATTCTTCCTAGGTGGCTCTGGAGTTCTGTGGATGCATCAGGGAGAGGCGGGGAAGGGCTGGCCAGTTCTTGTGGGGCTGTGGGAGGTAGGGCTAAAAAAAGTTTTAGGGAAAGCTTTCAGTCAGACAATAGGCCAGTATCTTTCTAGGAATTTAAGTTAGTCAGCTGGGAAGGTTGGTCATAGTTTGGTAGGAAACTTTGGATGTGGGTAAGGTGATGGGAGACAACAATTTCTGTGTGCTGGGGAAGGCTCTTTTGGTGGGGAGTTTTTAATTGTTTTCCTCCTGTGCTCTTCAGGAGAATGGAAAGCCTTAGCCCACCTCCTCACCAAGGTTTAACAGACCCTCCCCTACCTCTTCAGTTGCCAGCCTACTCCTTACCCTGCTGAAAGAATACATTTACTTGGGAAATGAGAAGAATATTTTTTGCCATCATGGAAAGGAGGCTCTGAAACAAGACCAGTGGAACCAAAATAAGTAGCAAATTTTGAGGTGAAACTAATTCACTTCATAAAGGTCTTTGTGGAACATTACTGCAGAGCAAGGCAAGACCCAGTGACCCTGGACATCCTTTTCAGTGATGTACTTCTATGGAAAAAACACTCTTAAGTTTTGTCTTCTGTTGCCTTGAAGAAATGTTTTATGCTCGAAGAAACAAGACAATGAAAGCACTACTAATGTCCATACACATCAGTGGTTTCTACAGAAAAGTCACAAGGCTTGGACAGCCAAAGGGGTGCCCTAGAAATTAAAGCACTTTTATGAGAATATCTGACCCATTCAGTGACCCTCTCTTCTATTTTGCTTTACTACCTGCCTGACTTATTTCATACTGGACCCTCTCTCTCTAAGTTTAAGCAGGAAGAGAGGGGCAAAACAATGAAGTGATGCTTCCTCAAGCTAGGTTTTCTGTTCACACTGTAGCCTTCACCATATCACTTCAAAATATCACTAGATTTTATTCCCTTTAAGATGAATAAATATTGAAAAAAAAAGTCTTTAAATTAAAATCTCTGTAATTTTCCAAAACTATGAAGTGCTTCAAATACAGGATTATTTTGTAAAACACAGGTAAATGTTAACAGCATGAAACTGAACAGTGATCAGTCAAGCCTGTCATCTTTATCTGCATCAATAAAGAAAATCTTTTTTGTCAGAAAGAAGGCTTTGGCTGAGTAGTCATGCCCAAAGCTTTTGACATCTATTCTGATGAATAGCTACTCTGAATTTTCAAGAGACGGCTCTTCTGTCAGACATAATTCTTCCAGAAACAACAAATATGCTTTGAGTATATATTGTGGAGAGAGGTCAGCTGTGATGTGAACTAGAAGAGTCTGCTAATGCTGGACTTGACTTCCCTCTGTCATGCCAAAATTAGTGGTTTTGTCTGCAGCCTTCAGGAAAGGCTGTTAGAGGCTTTAAGGTTATTTTTCACAAGGAGGTCTTCTCCCATTTCCCAGCAAGACTTCCCACTCCATTTAAAGTACCTGCCCAAATGTAGATTAAACATCTCTTAAGAAAGAAGAGGAAAAGCTGTGATGGGTGTTGAAGCATTCAGTGCTTCCAAAGCCAGAAAGCTTTCCACAAGGCAGTTGGTGTTGGCAGAGAATGCAGCCTCCACCACAAACCTATTCCTTGGACAGTTAAACAAGATGTTGGACTGTTATTGAGGCAAAATATAAGGTTTCACTTGGAAAGAGAAAATCAAGATCAATCCATCAATACCATTAGCAATCAATAGTAGATTTTGCAGAAGGAAGATGGGCTGGATGGTTACAGTCATTACCCCAACCTACAAACGTTGCACTGCTGAGGTCAACAAAATTGTTTAATTTGTTTGGTTTTTGTTTGGGTTTTTTTTTTTTGTTTTTTGTTTTTTTTTTTAGTATGAAGACAGAGGACAAAGGTTATGCAGAAATCCCTCCTCTTCATTCTTCTTTATGAATGCAATCAATGGAACTAGTTTAAATTAAGGAACCAGTCCTTCCTTTCTGCTGTCAAGGATTAATGTCAGTGTTAATGAGGCCAGCTTCTCTTTGGAAGAGAAAGTTGCTCCCAAATCAACAACTGAGATGTGAATCAAATCAATGATACTTTGAATTCCAGTGACATTCTTTACCTTTCTTTTTTTGAACACTGGAAAAAACAATTTTATTACTTGCTACACATCAAGGCACACATACTCAGATGCAAATAGAAATGTTGTATGGCCAGTATGGGTCTGGTTTTCAGAAAGGTGAAGCATCCATAGCAGAGACTCAGGTCAATGTGAAACAGTAATGCTCAGCACCTCTAAAGAAGCCAAGGCCAAGTTATTTCAAACTGAGTGTCTCTTTGCATGAATGAAGTTCATGAAAAGTAGTGTTTAGTCTGAAAATGTGCACGCCAGTGATTTCCCCATATACATATTGAACCTCATAAAGTATTTGAAATGGCAGTAGCAATTTAGTTCATCTAGCATTGTATTGTTTCTTTCTCCCTGTCTTCTTTACTTTCTCTCTGTTTCTCATGGGCACAAATTTTAATCATTAGTCATGAGCAAAATTTAAACACAGAGGCTGTGCCAGGAAGGTGTTTTTGCTTTCAAGTCATCTTTGTACATATTAGCAGGGGTCATACTGAGTAGCTGTTTAAGTATACAGGACAGCATAGCATGTGTAGACACTCACATGACCACTGCCAGCCATGCACAGGGTTTTTCTGCTAAGCAGTCTAGATTAAATTGATATTGCTAAGGGGATAATTACAGTGTGCAACACAAGGGGCATCCAGCATCAAGGAATGACACATCAAGATTAGCCTTTATAAGAAAAAGCCATCCACCTTCTGTTTTCTTACATTGCAAGGAGCACAGTGAGAGGATGGAGGCAGGTTCTCTCCTGTCTTGCAAAAAATGTTCAGGTTAAGTGGGAAAAAGTAAGCAAAACTGGGAGAGCAGCTTGTGCTTCTGTATGACAAGGCCCACTGTTGTCTGTGGGTGGAACAAAAAGATAACTGTTTGTTTGCATAGCTGCAGAAATAGAGCCATGAAAAAATCCTTACCTTTCTGTACAGGAAAAACTATTGCAAAGATCTTCCTATTATGTGGCACTATATCTTCTCATAAACCTTGCTCTCAAGCTGCTCTTCATTGTGGTCTGTGCTACAGCAGCCACAGCAGCAGGTCAGGAATGTGTACTGATTTTTCATACTCTGACAACTGAACTGTACCTGGGGTTCAGACTTTCCTGGTGCAAAGTCTTGGTGCAGACCCAGCTTGCTGTACTGCTGTATGAATCACCCAGTGCTGCCACGACCCATGCTCACCTGACAGAATTGCACCAGCACAGCTGCACCAGTGGCAAACGTGCCACTGACAAAAGGTGGGTTACAGACACGAATGACCTCAACTCGAGGAGCTGCCAGCTTTCAAAACATGGTTTTTGTGCTGGCTGGGACATCTGCACCATGTGCTTCCTGCACATTCAACATTAATACCCCATCAGACAGCATTAGCTTCTTTCATCTTAACAAATGTAGGTATCTGTGGTTATGATTAAGCAATCACAGGGCAGAGCCTGTGTTAAGTATGTTCTCTCCTTCTCCCTGCTGATTCTGCAACCCCCACTGAACCGTGCCCCCATCTCTGCAGTCAGCCTTCCAGGATGCTTTGCTTCTTGGGGCCACGGCTGCTCTCACGTAATTCTGTGTAGGCATCTTTATCTGGCACAGTGAGCTGTGAAGCTCATTTTGCATTAACTTGCACCACGCTCCCTCAATCAGCAGCGTGTGAGACAAAGAAACATATGGGCCTTTATTGTTGTCATTACTGTAATGATGATTACCCAGGGAAAAAGGGGAGACAGTTAAGAGCAAAATCTAAATGGCAAGATTTTTATATTAACATGCCATTCTAATCAAGTAATCTGGTTTGAGTAATTGCATTATGAATACTCAGAAGTTATTAATTTTAAGATCCAGAAATCTAAATGTATGTAGGGACAAAGCCCTGTAGCATCTGTGTTATTGCTGCAATGCATAGTCATTTTATGGAGTAGATATGGGAAGAGTTTTTTCTAGAACATTTCCTTTGCAGTGTAAGCAGGTATCTTTACCATGTATAAATAAATTAAATTAATCCTTTTTCTAAAATTACAATTTTCCTTTCTTCTTTTGAGATCTTAAAACATAGGTACATTTAAACGTCTATGGTAAATTTCTCTAATTTCTTCTGTGTTACAGGGAAGATAGGAACAACTTTTGTATAAATGTGCAGCAGTTAATAGTAACCAGTTTTTTGCCTAATGTAGCAATATCTATGAATAATAAAGATTAGCTAAGGGATTTTCCTTTTATGCTTAAAATATACGTAACACTGCACAATAGCTGAATATAGCTATTTAGTGTTGCTCTGCTGTTTTTGAAATACCTGTTTACTAGCAGTTTGTCAGGCATTTCTGATGGCAGTCATAGGAAATTTAAACTGTTTTGTTCTCTTACTATCTCATCTAATTAGTTTAAGCATATGGTAGAGAACAGAACCATGCAGTTAGTACTAGATTCAAAATGCAGTTCTGGGTTCACAGCTGCATAATTAATTTCTTTTGTTGCTGAAAAAATGTGTGTGTGGTTCATCTATTGGTTTATGTTAGATTGATTACTTTATTTCCCTCTAATTTTGCTCTGCTTCATATGAAACCTTGTCCTCAGGGATGTCCTGCTAGCTTGACCTGCTGAAAGCTTCAGGGCAGCCTTCATTCCCAGTGAAATACCTTCAAGAAATGATTGCTATGATAGAAGGTCAGATTTAGTGCTCCTGCTAAAAGTCCATGAGCCTTTTCCTTCACTTCTATGCAGAGGCTCTTCCCTAGCCTTGTCTTTCTGTCATCCTCTGCAGTGACTGCCTCCAGGAATACCTGTATCTATTTGCCTCTTCAGTCTCCAGTTCTGTGCTCTTCTTTTTCGCTTGTCTCAGACTCTGCTATTTTCCACTGTAGCTGTGTTTTTACTTCTGTAAAGCCTTTTTTGACACAATTTACATATAAAATGTTAGACAAAAGAGACCATATTGCATGAAGCTTGGGCTTGCTCTGCATCCACAGCTGTTAGTAATAGAAAAACTGAAACATTATCAAGTTGATTGTGATACTGCTTGAATAAAGAGCTGTGATTTCATCTAATGTCTTTTTTTTTTTTTTTATTAGAAAGCTCTAACATGTCTTTCTATGCAATTTCATTAAAAAGGCACATACTTCAGTTTTGTTTGGCAGGAAACAATGGGCACTAACAGCCCAGTGACCAGCACTTGGCAAGTACGCTGTCCAGAACACGTATTTGCTGGGTCAACAAGTTATATGGAGTTGGGAAATTGCTGATTTGATGGTGCAAAGACTGTGAATATCTTCTCATGTAGAAAGCATGCAGTCCCCTTCTCATAAACCCTACAGGTAGAGTATGTGTCATTCTTTAACGCTGCTATGGGGAAAATTGCAAAATGGAAAAAGTACTAATAAGCTTTTCCAGACGGCAGTATAAAAACATTATTGCTTCTGCTACCATGTCTGTTATTTATTATATCTCTTGTTACCCAAGCATGGCTTAACGCTATCATAAGTTCTTCTCAGTTCAGTTCTGATGGAAATTCCTAGGACAGAAATATGGAGACTGTTTTCTACTGAAGGTAGCTTAATTTTCACTTTTTTTTTTTTTTTTTGACACAATTTATGTGGTTCTGAGATTTGCAACATTTTTTTTTTCTTAGTTTGATCCTAATTACTGTATTAGCTGTTTCATCAATTAGGGAAGGACACAAAATATCAGTACATGGAGATACTTTTAATGTTATGCTTTAGCTAAACTGTTTAGGCTCAAGTCTTTTGTTGGTGTGACAAGAAGTGATGCTGTGAGCCAGCAGTGTGTAAATGCTCTGCAGGACAGTTTCTCAGTGCTCAGAGTTAAGTCAGGGACTGTAAGGGAAAAGGCACTTTCCCTGGGAAGTCACACTGAAAACCATTGCAGAAGAAGGACTGATGGCCAGGAGGTACCCAGTGAGGGCTTCATGAGGAAGCAGAGGTCCCCAGGAACTTACAGGCTGGATCCAGCCTGCAGGAGGCATCATCCCTATCTCCAGAAGCCTGCAACCTCCTGCCAATTTTCCCAGTAGTCAAGGTTAAAGTCAGAGGTGCCATTTTTGCCAAGATTTATAAGGTGAGCAGCCTAAAAGACTAGACAGAATTTTCCATTGTAGATTCTTCCTCCAGAAGGTCTTGGGAAGGTTCTGAGGAGTCAAAGACTGGTGCCATGTATCTCCCCAGGATGGGTAAAGTTGTTGCTCATATTGCAAAGAAGAAACCAGAGCATGCCATCTGAAATTAATAGGATCAATAAGGATGGATTTCTGGACATGGAAAATACATTTTCCTGTAGGTGTTTAAGTCCTCTAATCTGTGAGATCAATGCTTGATCCACTTATTTTAGAAGACCTCTGTTACACTAGTAGAAACAATATCTTGAGCAAGGTTAGTAAATTTTTCTCTCTGGTATTAGCGAATTTACGTCATTAAAAAAGCCTGCTTGGAATCCTTTTCCCCAGATTTATGAGGATTTGATTTTCCCGAGGATGTGCTGATGTTATTTGTATTTGGCATAAATAATTTTGAATTGAGTAATTACTGAGTCTGAGAGATGGCTCAGCTGCATGTTGCTGGCTTGCTTAGCCTCGAACTTAATGGATTGCTGGGTCAGATTCTGAGCGTGTTTCTGGGAGAACAGCTTCTAGGAAATCTAGTCCTTGATTTGTCCCAGGGCAGATGAATGTCTGTAATTTCTAACAACCCCCTTCCCTTAGTGGCTTGAAGTATGTGTGCTCCCAGGGCAGTCAATTGCCTCCCCTTGTCTCCTGCTTGCAGCAGTGCCTTAATCCCCTGAGACAGCAATCAGCTGGTGTAGTACTGGCATGTCTGGTACAGAGGAGTTAGATATTGATATCTAGAAATCTATTCATTAGTTTATTTTTTAAAAAATCTATTAATTAAAGATTTAAGAGTGAAAAGAAAGATAGCTTTAATTTGATGAGGAAGATGGAAATTATTCTGTGAACAGTGTGTGTCATTTGTGTCCATATGCATAAAGGAAGCTGGAAGAAACTGAAGACCCACCACTGAGCTGTCTGAATTACTCTTACTTTAGCTGAAATGGTAAAAATCTTTAAAGAGACATTGTTAAGATTGAAGATGAAGATCCCCTTCATCCTACTTCTCAGCAGAAATACCTGGATTAGAGAAGGAGTTAAGTGAGGCTGGCTGTGTCTGTGAAGTCGAGACAATTTTCTTCCACACCCCTTAAAGATGCTGGTTACAAACTGCTTTGGATTAGGACCTGGCAATGTTGGAGCTGCCATTTTCTTGGTTTCTTTTCACAGAAAAGCAAGCTGATTTAAATAGCTTTTCCTTCCTACATTATGCAACCTGAGTAAAATGCTGCAGGACTTTCTCTTAACCTGAATGTGGATTGTCATAAAAACAAAGCATTTAGGGAAAAAAACAAACAAAAAAACCTTGAGAGTCTGTTTAGCTTGCCTTTCCTCACTCCGCCAGGATTAATTTCTGTCTATATAATTAATGATTCCTAACTATTCAATATTTTCTTAAAAGCTCTGATTGCAGACTCCACAGTCTTCTCAGCTGTCCTCTTTCAGTGCCTCAGTATGCCCGTAAGTATGGAATTTATTCCAGCCTGCTCTTGTCTAGATTCCCAGTGATGACTATTTCTTCATGTATAGTGCCCAAACGTGGACCTGCTGCTCCAATCAAAGTTTCACCAAACTTTTTGGTATATCACAAGCTGCATTTCACAGAATCACAGAATCATTTAGGTTGCAAAAGACCTCCAGGATCACTGAGTTTAACCTTTGACTGATAACCACCTTGACAACTTGAACACATTCAGGGATAGTGAGTTCACTACCTCCCTGGGCAGCCAATGTCCATTGCTTGAAAAAACTACATATTTATATGTTTTCTTTGCATTTCAGATTGAAAAGAACATTTCATCCTTCTGTAGTTTAGTGATTTGCTAATACTCAGTCAAACACTGGAGTTTTATTTAGCAGATTCTGAGAAATGTTCAGCATATGATGCCTCCAACTGGCTAACCCCAAGGGATATTTTCAAAGCTGGGAAGATTTGATAGTAGCATTGTGGCAGACAGGTTGAAAATCTTTCCTGAGTTGAAGATTAAGAAATCCTTGTGAGGGAAAGGATTTGAATCCAAATAACTCTCTTAGTTTGGCCTGGGTTCTAAAAGTTGGCTCTTCCTCTGTGGAAGCAACCTAAGAACATAATAGAAATAAGATCTGCATTCATTTGATTGCAAACTGTATGAAAAACACTAAATAGAATATTGAAGAAGCACACAGAGCTGGAGCTGTCTGTCAAAACTGCTCTGTGTGTATTTCCATGTGATTCTTCTGTAAATGTGAAGATCCTAAATTTCTCCTGTTACAAAAGTTTCCTTCCTTCTCTGTGAGAATCAGAACTCATGTGGTCCCTAAGCAGATTAATGACTTTGCAATAATGTAGATACTAAGAGTCTCATTGTGTTCCTGATAGTATTGTAGAGCAGTAGGAGCTGGGACAGGATTTGCAAAGAAGACACGAAGGATGTGTACTTTTTTAGGACCTTCTCTGAGTTGCATTACACGGGATTTTATGGGAAATTTACTGATTTTTACTCTTCAAAAAATGTTATAGGTGGGGAGAAACTTTTATATGGGGACAGACTGGAGACAAATGATTGGTTTCTGCATAATTTTGCCAAGCATAACTTCATTTAATATCAAAGAACAGGCATTCCCTGCAAAATATAATTTGTTTTGGGCCAATATTTGAAGTGTTAGGAAAATATTAAGAGGAGATACAAGAATGACAGCAGTGTCATTAAAGCAGTGTCATAAGGGGCAGCCGTGGTTGAACACCTGTGCACTGCAGGTACCAAACTGCAGGCTGATGGAAGAGATTTGGTTCACCCTGCCATGTGATGTACAGGTGTACAAGGCTGTCCTACACACTGCCCCCAGCACTGAGGTGGGAGGCTAAAAAGTCCTGTTACCCCTTGCCCCACACTGAGAATGTGGGGTGCTCTGTGGAGGATTTAATGTTCTTTGGCCTTGCCAGCAGTGTTCCATTACCTTGGCAGGCAGAGGCTGGAGGTGGTCTTCAGGTGGATTGGGCTGTTGTAACTTCTGCATTTCTAAAACTGGAGACCATGTCTCGCCCAGCAGGTTGGTTTTCTGACTGATCTGCTTCGGTGCTGTGACTCCTCATGACACACCAGTGTGGTACGAATAGCTGGAAAAGGTAGTTGAGGTCAAAGATGAGGAGGAAGAAATACAAGGGTCCTCTTCTGTAGCAGTCTGTCTGGTTCCTTGCGATGGGTCTAAACGAACACAACTGCTGTGAATCTGACTGGGTTTACCCTCTGTGCCTTCAAAAATATTGGGAAGTTGCTTAGGCTGCTTCTGGAGTGAGCTGATGTGTTTGTTCTAGTAAAAGCTTTTATAAAAAACTTATACTTGGAATACATAGAGCATTGATATGTGTTGTTCCCAAAGGAATGAGTTTAAAGACTGTTACTGTGTTAAAGCCAAATGCTTTGGTTGAAGCTGTATACTCAGTTCTTCAAAGACAGTCACTCTGAGTACAGCTTTGTTTGCAGGAAGGCTGGTGTTCTGCCATGGTCTTGGGTACAGGGAGGCTTAGTCATGAACATAAAAAGATTTACCTCTTCCTATAATCCTTCTTCCTTGTTTGGCTGTTGAGGTCATGGCAGATGCATAACTCTGCTGTGTCCCTCCATTGAAAGAAATATTTCTGAGAAAGGGTATCCAAAAATAGACAAAAGGTAAAAATAATAGGAAATAAACATTTTTATAGGGAATAACACGATTCAACTTTTTATCCAGGTTTAATTTCCCACCAACATTAAATCAGCTATTTCTTTCGCTTTCTACCACATTTATGTCTTAAAGCAGGCAAAATGTTTAGAATTATCAAAATAAAGAATGTTGGGAAGCTCAAAACTGGAAAACAAGCCGCTTTTGACTTGCTTTTCCCTCATGGACTTCAGAGTCGAAAATACCAAGCGTGTTTGTTCCTTTTGATGTGATTAATGGCCCATTATTTCAATGTGCTCCATTAACTGGTCAAGAATTGGCAAGCGATAAAATGTTATTTGGTGGCTTATCAGAGCCACTGCCAAAACTTATGACTGGCAGCCCTTGAGGTAAATAACTAAGTGCCTGTCCCTGCAGCTTGGGGAGGACTTGGGCATTCCTTCTTCATCAGCTTTGACTTCTCAGAATAAGCTGTCGGCGTGGTTCTCACTGAGTCCTCACTCAAAGTAGGACTCTGCAGGATGATCTCTGCCTCTTTCCAGACACTTTATTGGAATTACCTGAGAAAAGGAAACTGCCTGAGCACTGACTGTCACTGCTACTGTCCTGCTGGCTTTGCTAGATGCTGATCTGTACCATGGTAACAGTAATGTTGTCTCTATTGCTTTTAACCTTTTCATATTCTTGCTGTGCTTTCTTTTGATTTTCTGACACATGCTGTCACTTAGTAATAATAAAGCTGTCAATGGTATCAACAGCTGATCTTTTAAGATGGGATCAAGAAGACTAACAAGAGCAAAGGAAATGCCAGATTTCTCGTGGCAGGTTAATTTATTCAAAGTACTCTGAAAATTATTTCCATTCCTGTTATACACAAGTGATGCCCAGTAAGACCAAGGCCTGCAAGATGGGATGCAGGCTGCAGAAGGATTCAGTGTGTAGGAATTCTGTCAAGTAAATGATTTAGCTACAAGCCAAGCTAATATCTGAAAGCTGTTTGCTAACTATCCTGAGGCAGAGCCTGTAGGAATAAGTTGGAATTGCTATTTATTTGAATAGGCTATGAATCAAATTTTCAATTCCCCATCCATATTCCTAGGTGGTCTCAGCAAATAGATAAGCTGTTTCAGAAGAGCCCAGCACAGCAGCAGGCTTTCCTGGGAAGAATCATTTCCAGAGGATGCTGGGTGCTGCTTTGTGCTGAAGCACATGACACTGCTTGTTTTAAGAAGTATTTTTCAGATCTCCTACAAGCAGATCTGTTAGTAAGTGATGCCCAGGAAACAGTGGAGAGAAATAATTTGCTTCAGTACATTAGAATTACAGTGATACATTTTGTTGGATTTTTTAAAATTTATTTTTATTTTAAAGTTCTCAGTGATTTTAAGTCTGTCTTTTGCGTTCAGACAGCATATAGTTTATAGAGGGAAGAGGTCATTGTTTTCTGAAAAGGAGACAACTTCAGATATCTCCAAAATGAAGCATTGAGTCTATAAAGTATCTGGAAAAGCATGCTTATGGGGTGCCACACAATTTGGAAACATTTTATATATAATTTGAAGATTAACATGGGATTTTTTTCTGATACTGGTTTGCAGTCATCGGAGAGATAAAGTAGTTATCTGTAATTTGCAAAGAAAGACTTGAGTAGCCCTCACTGATATTTCAGCATCTCTTTGCTGAGTTTTCTTTGTCACCAAGGAGGGTAAACATGATAGACAGCAATGGTTTTGAACTGAAGTGAAAGGCAAAACATGGATTACATTTTGAAATAGAGTGAATTTTGTTTATTTCTTTGAATTTATTTAGAGCCAAGAAGGAACAAGAGATCAAGAATAATATGGAAAATTAGGCCATTCACAAGCAAACTGAATGAGTAAAAAAAAAAGCTAGCAATCTTTGTGCTTCAATGCATAGGCCAGTGACGGGGCATAAGACTATTTCATCATTCTGTTTTCTATGAAGCATCAAGTAATTAATTAAATTGGACTGATTTGTTCCACTGTGTCAATCTCCATGTTCATGTGACAGATAAAGACTATGCACAGCAAATCACGCGTCTCAAAATCAACTAAACAATTTAAAATAAATTATTTTCACCTTTTAGTCTCTTCTACCATCTCGTGACTCTCTCATACAGGCCTCCTTAACAATGTCAAGCACTGCCCAGGATTTTCCCCATGACTAGTCCCTCCAAGATGTGTTTCAGAGTTTTGGCTCAGGGATGTGCTGTGTCCCAGGAGCACAGCTGGAGATCAGGTGCTGTGGCTGTGCCGCTGAGCCCGGCTCCAGCTCCACTCATCCTGACCTTTCTTTGTGCTGTGCCTTGCCCGGCAGAGTGACTGCTTCTTTCTGGTCCCTCCTAGAGCCCTGTGGCATTCAGAGGGCATGGGCAGGGTGTGCAGCAGCAGAGCTCAGGCTGTGCTGAGCCTGTGCATTTCTCAGTTCTCTTTTCCCATCTCCCCACGAGACTGTTCCACATGTCCTAGCTCTTACCCTACCAAATCCCAGCTGACATGGGTTTGCATACCTGCTGGCACGGATATGGTAATTTTTGTTCTGTTTACAACAGTGAACAATTCTGCCTTTGATTACATTATTTTTTGAGGATATTCACTGTTAACTTCTCTTTTCACTTTGGGTTGAAAGCTGAGTTAAAACATCAGTAATAGGAGAAGATGCAGATCCATGCTCTTGCCTCCTTTTCTGCCAGAGGAAATACTGCAGCTGCTAAGACTCCTTCTCCCAGCAACCTGCTATCAGTTTACTTCTCTGAGCATACTTATTAGAGGACCAGCATTCCTCCTGGTGTGATAAAACTTTTTTTTCATAAATCCTGTAACTGCTGACTGGTCACAACAGGATATTGCAAGCTTCTTCTCTGCATCCTTTCTGCTTCCATTGTCAAAAACTCACCATGTGCAATCCACAGGTCTATATGTTACAGAGTAGTTAAAAATACTCCAAACCCTACCCACAAAACCTCCGGTTTTCCAAGGTGGTCAAGGGTATGTGTTACATTTGACTGATACTTTTGAAAATGATGTTCATCACAACTATGAGGGAACATGACTTGATGGGTGTTTTGCTATAAGCAATATTCTTTTTGTTTGTGCTTAGCTTCTTTTTTGTTGTTGTTTAAGAACTGCCAGATCGCAGGGAGAACAAGTCCTTTGAACAAACATGAAGATCACAGAAGACCCACAGTTAAATAATCATATAAGGCAATAACATTGGACAGTTAAATAAGGTGTTAAATGGTTTAAAATGGTAAATATTTCAAGCTTTAAAGCAGTACTTGTGTTGTTCAAATCACACATATTAAAATCTACTAAATTCAGCAATAATTACCAAGGCTATAATATGGCAGGCAGGAATTTTTCATGAAGTTTTGGTGACCTGTATGGTTTCTCCTGATGATATGCAGAGACTAGGACAGAAAAAAGTCTTTCAGAAGAGTAGCATACAGAGGTGGGGCTTCTGGGAACTGGTATTTAACTCGTTTCTTCAAGATCAGACTTTCATGCTGTATATGAGCAAAGTGCTATTAAAGTAGAGTAATCTATAATTATAGTAACTTATTAAACTGTAATGAAAAGTTGTTGCTGTGAACATATTATAAGTTTCTCTGTGTGTAAGCCTTCTGATCATTTTCCCATGGGAGAACATACTTTTGCTGTCTTTTACTCTGTATAAGCTTTCTGTAAACAAAATATCTGTGTCTGTTCTTCAAAGACATGGAATTGGTTGGCCTCCTCCTACCTATGAGGAGAAGGAGCTGAAAAGACTTTATCTTTCTGATATTGTAAACTATTCGGACACATTCCCTAGATGAAGCAGCAGCAGGAGCATGGAGAATGCTCTCTGCTAAGCAGATATAGAAAAATACTAGAATTATAGAGTCATTTTAATAAATCATATTAGCCTTCTGAAATTATTGTCAAGAGTCCTTTCTTCTATGTATGGACCACAACGATAAAAAGTTATGCTTTATTTACTGCTCCTATGAAGTTTATACTGCATTCATTCAAGGTATTTTTCCTGTCATCTCCATGATGCAGTAAAAAATCTCTCCAAAATAGGAGGATAACCTGAAAGAGAAGTGATCAAAGCATTTCTTTTATTGCTTTAAATGTATATGAGAAAACACTGATGTCTGTTCCTCCTCTACCTTAATTCTTTTCATCTGTCATTTTAAGAGCTTTTGCACACTGTTTTGCAGTTGATACGAGCCTGCAAATCCAGTTCAGAATTCCATTAATAGCTGGCAGTCATGAGGAGAATAGACCTCTTTGTTGGATAGATCCTGTTGGGTACATCTCTGCTATCATCTAGCCATCTAAAAGGTGTGGTATGGTTTAAGCAAGTCATCAAAGCTTCCTCGTTCCCTGTTTTGGAGAGAGGTAGGGTTCTCCAAGGCATGAATCATCCCATTTTAAGGCAGGTCTGTGATTTTACCTGGTCTCATCTTTCCTTTAGTTTCTACAGAAGGTAATGGCACTTCAGCAGATGTATCAGGTCACTTGTCTCAGAAGAGCTCCTACCTCAAAATGCAGGAAGTTGTGTTAGGGTCATGGACCCCAGTTTTGTGGGATCCTAAATCAGTCTGCCTTTGGAGCAAGGCACATGAACTGTGGCAAATTTAAATAGGTATCTAGCTTGAAACAGAACTGAAATCCAGCCATCCTTGGGGTTGTTTTTAGTTCAACACACTGAAAAAATTGGAAGGAAATTTTTCCACCAATTTTTTTTAATGCCTAGCTTCAAAGATATTAATAGATTGGAATTTGGGAGATTTGGATTGAGCTTCCAGTTTTGTGTCTGTGTGACTGGATGAGTAACATTGCCTCTGTGTTTTGTTGATCCTTCAGTTCTCTATCTGTTGTCCTTGTCTCCAGTGACCTCCTTTACTGTACTTCCATGAGGTACCATCACAGTAAAACCAGTAATAATATGCATTTAATAAGCCAGTCTGCTTCTACATTGTATCATTTGTTAGGCAGGCTGATAAATACATCTCCATTTCACACTTAATGAAGTATTCATTTAAAATAAACTACAGTGTAATTCAATGCATTATTTCCTCATTAAAGAAAATCTATCCTTTTTGTCCGATCAGCGTTAATGATGTCTGCATACTTAATCTAGTCTTGCTTTTCCTGCAGTAGATGTGCATTTCCATGAGCAACATTTGCCATACCTAGAGATGATTATGCATCCTCTCTAAATTAAAAATATAGCCAAACTCTAAAGCACTGTAAGTGCCAGTCAGGTGAGTGGAACTGTGTTTATCTATTAACAGCAGACAAAGAATTAACCCAGTGGCCAGCTGGCTGGAAAGCAACTTGGCAGGGAACTTGGACTGGTCATGGACCTGAGCAACCTGCTGTAGGTGGCCCTGCTCTGAGCAGGGGCTTGAACTAGGTGATCTACAGGTGTCCCTTCCATCCTCAGCTATTCTGTGATTCTTAGCAACTCATCCACTATAAAAACAGCAGAAAAATGGTGTTGCAAGCATTATTCTATGGTTATTATGTTATATCACCTTGGGATATTTTACCTAAACCTAGGCATAAGAATCATAAAGTATCTGCCCACATTGTTTTTAGTTCAGTAACAGAATACTTTTCAGAAGAAGATTTTATTTTGAGGTTTTTCTCCAGGCTAAGGCTCAGTAACAACCTAAAATGGACAGGCAGAAGAAATGAAATATAATTATTTATTTGTAGTTAATATTGCCTGCTCCCCTTAAGTCTGTGAAGCAAATAAAAACCCAATTAGTGATGGAATTCCCTTATTACAGGAGAAGCCATGAAACATAACCTCTAGCTGTAAGAACAGACGTCAGTGTTAGCACAGTGCCTTGGAGATAATAATTGTTATTAATTCTTTTTCTCATCTTTCCCTTGTCTTGTACAGGATTACTTCACTAAAACAGGCTAATTCTGTCTTCTCACATGTGGGTCTCACCGCTTTCCCCCACTACTTCACACTGAAATAATTCCATTGCTAATATGGATTCATAAAGACAAAAGGAAGGATAGGACCCCCTTCTGAACATCAGGCAATACTCATGAAACTGTTCTTCCCTTCAGCTTTAAGAGGTATTTAATTTCTCTTCAGGAGTCAAAAACCTGTGCTTTGTTTCCTTGCAGCTCTCACTGCAATGAAGGGGCTTTCAGTCATGTATAATTCAGCTCAAGGTGTGTTCTGCCACCAGGAGATTACACGTCTTTTCTTTCCCACAGTAACATGCCACCTGCTGCAAGATGAAATACTTCTGAGAATGTTTTTGAATGAAGCAAGGATGTATTTTGAATTAATTTTAGCATTGCTCTTAACATTTCTTATATCCCATTTGGGTTCAAATAAACTTAAAGAATGATTAGATTTTGCATAACTTTGGACACAAGGGTAAATTTAATGTGGTCTGTCTTTCAAATCAGCTTTGTTCCTGTATGATTCCTTTATTCAAGCAGAAGTAACTTCTCTTCATGCCTTTTTGAGAATTCTCTCAGTTAATATCATTACCTGCCTCATAAGTGAGGATCTGCCCTTTTGACACTGATTTTGTCCATGCTCCCTTAAGGCTCTGTTTGTGTAAAAATGCATCTATTTATCTGCATATATATAACTTCAAATTTGCAAGCCAGTCCCACAGTTCTGTTGCAAATTAAAGAAAAATAAAACTACCATTCATAGAATCATAGGATGGTTTGGGTTGCAAAGGACCTTAAAGATCATCTAGTTCCAACCCCCTGCCATGGGGGTTGACACAGCTCTCACTAGATCTGTTTGCTCAGTGTCCCATCCAGCCTGGCCTTGAACACTTCCAGGGATGGGGCATCAATCCTGGGCAGCCTGTTCTAGTAATTGCTAGCAATTTCTGCTGTCTGATTTCTGCTGTCTAACCTATTTCTCTATGAAAGTGTCTCTGCCCTCTCAGAGAGCCCAGTGAACAGCAGGGACTCTGTGCCAATGCATGAGGCTGTCTGATGGATTCACCACACCTTTGCTAGCTGGAACTAATGGCAATGCAGCAAACCTGGCAGTCAGAGCAGATAGATTCTCAGCTGCTTAATCTTACCTCTGAAACCAGAACCAAAATTCATATAGATACAAATGATTTTTCCCTTGTCTGTGTTTCTGCCTGGGAATCCACACAAACTGTTCAGGTTTACCCAGGCACATGTTCTGATATCAACAATGTATAAATTAAGGCCAGATGGGGCCATCCTTTAGTTCAAGCTTTTCATACCACAAGTCATAGGATTTTGCTGACTTCATGTACGTCTGATCTAGAGTAACATTTTTGAATTTTCAAATATATATAGAGGAGGACTCGCCTGTGACCCCCAGGAAGCCTTTCCTGTGGGTAATTGCTCGCTCATTTAACTTCAGCTTTCACCCAGTAGATCCATATTACTTGTGGTTTTTCAGCATAATGAAAAAAAAAATAGAAGTAACTGTCAAAAGAATTCCATTATGACATTATCTGAGATATTAAAAAGTGATGATCAAATCTCTCTAAAACATCCTTCTTGGAAAATTGAGAGATTTTATCAGTTTGGCAGCTTTTAGTCCACATAATACATGCCATGTTGATATTGTGTGGTTATATTTTGTTTAAAATGTCATACAGTCTTAAGCCAACTTGCTTACTTAAGTCTGCTGTTACTATATCAGCACTAGTCATTTTATCATCCAAATATATAAAGCCATGAAAAAAAAACCATTCAGCTGCTTCACCAAATCTGTTTTCTATAAATCCACTCTGATATTCAAAGATTGCACTAACTCCTGTCATTCTGTGTTAACTGAGTGTATGTCACACGCATTCTTATTTTCTTGGGGAGCAATGCCAAGCTAACAAGCTTGTAAGTGCACAGGTCACAGTAGCCAAACACTATTCCTCTTAATGCCAAGACATTTTAAAAGGCTCTAGGTGTTTTAAGATCCACATTCCTTATGGACTAAACAAATAACCTCAGCACAAATAAGCCAGAAAAGTCCTGGGCTGGCTCCTTCAAACTCTCATGTGCCGTTTAGACAGACGTGCTTAAATAAATGTTTAACTTTATTTACTTATTACATAATTAATTAACTAACTAATTAAAACTAATTAAAATGAACAAATTAAAAGAAATTAATAATTATTTTATTCACTTGTTAAATAATCTATTATTTAATCATTAACTTTATTTAATTATTATAACTACTGATTGACATTGCCACATGTTGCTCCATTGATATAAAAGTGTTTTGACATAAACTTGGTAGCAATATATTTTTTTAACCAAAGAAGAATCATAACATTTCTTGAATACTTCTGCCTACTCTTCGTAATTGCCCAAGACTAAAATTTATCTACAGCACAGGAATTTAATTGTTATTAAAGTTGGTATTATACCTGAGATGCTTAAAACCCAGCATGTTATTCATAAGTCTGAAGGTCATGGAAGTGTATTTGTGGCTTTGTTCTACTTTTCATTCCTCTTAAATTGCTGGGGGTTAATGTGAGAGTGCTTATTTGCATAACCATGATCCCTGTGTTATTTTATCTTTTCTTTCTTTTTCTCTTTCTCCAGCTGACTTGTTAATTAGGATGTTTGGGCACCTGGGAAGTGTTCTAAACTTCTCTCAATGATAATTTCTGGTTTCTTACTTCATTGTCATAACTGATTTAGTGAATAACAATCTTTGGCTTTGTGCCATGTTTAGTGGTCAAGACGTTTGCCACATGACCTGTAATCAATGCACAAGCACTTCTTCTGGAGCAGCCACTACAATAGAAGTAACCCCTTCTATAATCAGCTATATTTTCTATGTCAAGATGAAGCCTAATATAGATTTTTATTTTCCACAAGTTAGGAAAGTGAGAGACATACTTTAAAAAATTTTAGGCATCACTTAGTACTGACAGCATAAAAAAATTGAGTGCACGTCACTTAAATCAAAGGGTCTATCAGAACACTTTTCTTCCTGCTATATGAATGATAATATTTTTTAAGGAGCTGCTATGTAGCAAGATATCAGCTATTGTTCTTTGCAGTAATAGTTGAATCCTCAGCCCCTACCCTCATTTCTGGGAAATAGACTGTTTTTAATCAGAATTAATTTACTTCCTCTATCTGAAATTCCTGTGTAGAGAAGTCAATTTGCAGTTTTTCTTTGTTAACCAGGCTGAGACAAAGAGTTTGCCTCTTCTAATTGTGCTCCATGGTAAAGGTAATTACTTCCTTAGGCAGCCCCTGTGTGCAGCTGGCTGGTTTGCAGAGCAGAGAGCTGGGTGGGATGTGTCTGCTTTCTCCACTAAAAATAGTGACGAGGAGATGTCGCTATCATCAGGAAAAAAAGCCCTGCTCTGGATATTAGGTGTCAGTATGATGCCTTGGAGTGGCTACCTAAAACAGAGGTTAGGCAACATTAAGAAAATAAAAATGGGTATTTATTGGAAGCCTTCAAAAGTACACCTTGGGCAGTCAAAAGCCTCTGAGGGGCTACACCCAAGATGGACAACAGTCACAAGTTTTTCACAGAGTTGTAAGTTTGGTCCATTTACATATCAGGGGTTAATCCTCCAATTACAGTTTCAGGTAATGAAGCAATTTACTCCAAGTTTGGCCTCCCCCAATTCACTGCTGTTTACTTCCCTTGGGGCCTGAGACAGTGAGGTGTCCTTGAGTTTCAGGCCTAGAGAGGAATTGTTTTGTCTGAATAAAATGAGAGAACAGTAGCCAACACTCTATATGGAGTTTATACACTAAAAAATAGCAGGATTACAAATATATGAAAAATATAAAAGCTAAAATCCTAAGGCATCAAGTAAAACTGACAGAGGATCCTTTCATTTGATGAGCATTGTAGGGTTTGAAAGGCCCCCAAAATCTGTATCTTTATTTCCTATTATTGAGAGGTTTTGAGTGATTTTTTGTTCTCTGTATCTGAGTAAATCTACCAAATCTACTCTCCAGAGACACACAGTACCTTTTACACAATGCTCCATTTGGTGGGGTTAAAATCTGTACTTGTTTTCATACCCATTACTTTCCTTCTGCTCAATTGTCTATCCAGTGGTACAAGGCTGTGATTTTGCTTCCCGAGTAACTACGGAGCCTTTCCTTTGCTCAAAGAGCATTTTCTTTTCCAAATTCTTTTGTGTGTTGCTCTTTCCAATGCATTGTGTTGCTATCTGTAGCGCTCTTGCTTCAAAGCACAGAAGCCATACAAGTGAAAAAGCCCTGCTGTTAATTGTTAAAACCAAAGTTAATGTTTCAGTTTCCCATATTGTCTGGTAAAAAATATTCCCGTATTTTTTACCAGACAATAAAATCCCTCTTGTTCCTTTCACCTACTCTGACAAAGCAGGCTTTCATGTAACACCCAGAGCAGTAAGCGGGTTACACTTGCCTTCCAAAATCCTCAGCCCTGTAGGTGGATTCTTTCTAAAGAGTTTGATCTTTGTGGAGCACCACTAGGAGATGGTACAGTCTGTTCCTTACAGACTATTAGAGACAATAAATAACCCAAAGAGAGCTCAGGGCCTACAGCTAGACCAACTTTATATATCCCATTGAAATTAATGGGGCTGCTGACTGGAGGAAAGTTTGCTTCCTTTGGCCAGCCATGGTGACTTTAAACTGATGAAGTGTTGCTTCCTCTAGAATAAATGTCTGCCCTGCCATGTTCCTAGTGTCCATTTCCAGCTGGCTTCTTCTGATCCAGATCCTTGTAGTATGTTCCTCATGCCCTGTGCTGTAATTGCTGCCTTATTTATTTTTTCCTTCATTTCCTCTGTGCCTCATAATTTGAATTTTCCTGCTGGAGCCCTTGCTGGGATGGTCAGACAGACATCTTCCTCTCCTTGCCTTGTGCAAGGAGCCTGACCTGTAATGGAGCTGGGAGAGCCACATTACGTGACTGGGATGCAGAGATGGGGCCAAAGGGGACAAGAAGAACTGAAGAAAAATGACACATCTAAGATGTGAGCATGTAGCTCTTAAAATTGGACCTGGCAGGTAAATGTTTCAATCAGCAGCTGTGTATGCCCTGAAGAAAAATGACACTGTGCAGTGCAGGAGGAGCCAAAGAGGGCAAAACATGCATCTCTCATCTACTAAAGTTGTGCTGGTGGGAATAAGAGACCTTGATGTGCAGGAATCAGTCATTGGGATGTTCTTGGGTACGGTTTAACATAGCCAATCCAGCCTATTTTTTTTTGATAAAGAAAAATGATTTTTTGCTTGCTTTCGTGGTCAGCTTGGCAGCAACTGCCCATATTGTCTCAAGAAACGCATGGAGATTGAATCACAAATTGGCTGTGGATGAGTAATAGCTTGCTAATGTCTAGTTCTTACATAATTTTGTTTCTTATTGCGTTGAAAGTGTTTTACAGAAATGGATTTACACTTAAATCCATTTACAGAGAAGAGGTCCATGACACAGGGGAGTGAAGTGACTTTTTGAGTCCACAAGCTGTCCCAGAGGAATGCCACATCTTTAGGCTCTCAGCCCAGCATCCTGACCATGTTTCCCTCTCCCCTGCAGCTCATCTTTATTTCTGTAGCAATCTTAGCAGACATTTTTAAGTTTTCCTGTACATTACCATAAATACTGGGGTTTTTTTCCATGCCTTTTCTTTATTGCAGCCCATGGAGTCCAATTAAAACAGAGTTGAAAGCAACTTCTTGTGGCTTTCTGGATTATTGTTATCACTTCCCTGCATTCCCAAACAGGGAACTGGAGGAAATGGCTTTAGATGTCCTATTCTTAGCAGCTATTGAAAAATGTCAGGAGCACCACTGAGCTGCTTATGGTAACAGGCTTCTTACACCAGCCCACACACAGGGGAATTTTCAGTGCTGTCATTTCTCTCAGGGTGTAGCTGTTTAAAGCAAGTATCTCAGCTTGCATGAAACTAACCTGGCCAGTACAAAAATGACATTTTACAAATGTAGTAGCTGCAGTGATAACTGGTTTCAGATTTCATCTGAAAGCCTTAATTTTCCTAGGATTCAAGGCTGATGCAGTTGGACAGATAAAATAAAAACCTTCCCTCGTATAAACAAGGAATCTGTTCTTAATGTAGGTGTATTTGTATTTTACCACCACTTGGATTTTAAAAAATGGTCAGTACTTCATTAATAGAGCATTAAAACTCATGCCATTGCCCCTGACATTGGCAGGGCATAGTAAGAAAAACATTTTATTTCCTTAATGAAGTAACTTTTCAGGTAGAACTCTCCTGTTGCAACTAGTGAATCACAGTTTAAGATAAGAAGTGAAAATAAGAAGATTGTAGATATATGTAGGGAGGGTCTGAGCTGGATAATTTCCCTGATTTGAGTGGAAATTGGCCAAACTAACTTGCCTTGCCTTTTTTGCTATGCTATGCAATGCTGTGAAACGCTGTGCTATGCTTATTTCTCAACATCACAGAACCTTCTGGCAGTGAAATCTTTAATGTGACTAATATGTAGTAGTATGCTTTTTCTGTTCCTTTTTGTTGAAGATTTTCCAGGTAGTTGTTTTAATTTTGAATGCCTGAAGAAGATGTATCAATGAATAGGTGTGGGTCTTTTTAGAGGAGACAGGGTCAAAGAAATGTGCTCTGCCCTGGGAGCAGCAGGCAGGGAGGCTGGGGACTGTCTCTGGTTTCAATGCAAGTGCAGCTCGGTGTTCAGTGCTGCCTTCCAGAAAGTCTGGGAGCTTTTCTCCCCTGTGCAGAGAAGTTTTTATTCTTGCCTTAGTGAGTTTTATTGTGCTGAAGACATCAACCTGTCAGCTGAGAACTTCATGTAGAAGTAGGTGCAGGCTTCAGTGTGCCTTAGAGACCTGTGTGGGATCTTGATCTATGATTTATTGCTCAGGAACCTTGGGAGAGGTACTGTGTGAGAAGGAAAGTAATTTGGGTTTGTTTCCTAGAGCTAGCGTGGCTGAGGATATCTTGCATGTGTAGATTGTGTGCTAACTGGAATCTTCCAAGTCCTGAAAGAGTCACATCAAGTGCGTTATTTATTTAACATGCTTATTACCAATATTGCTGACATTATTTGTATTATCTCACAGTGCAACAAGGAGATAACAAAGCTGTAGAAGCCAATGGCCAGACCACAGATTTCAGGGAATGGAATCTTCTAACCAAACATAGAAAAATAAGTGATTTGGGGCCTCAGACACTTTCTTGTTTTCAGAAAGTCAATTTTTCATTTCTTGAAGTACAATGTGATCATATTGAGTTCCTGTAAAATTGAGAATGGGATATATTTTAACTTTGGCAAGGAATTTACTATGGATATCACATGGTTTTCACCATAGAAACTGGAAAAAATGAACTGGATGGAACAAAACAATGCATGATCATCCTTAAAATTTCATTGTGAAAATACTTATGTGTATCAAATAACTTTGCTACTTGGCTGGAGGTAAACACCTGCTTAAAGAAATGTTAGAAACCAAAAATCCAGAAAAGTAGTCATGCCATCCTTACTGGTACAAGTGCTACATTTCCAGTGATGGGAGGACTGGACAATTTGGAACACACTGTGTCTGTGAAAGAGCATATATGTAAACATGCCTCAGAGAGTAAAGTTTCAAGAAGCAAACTTTAGCTTACTTAAAAAATTTCACATTTCCAATTACTACAGTGAGTTCAAGCCTCAGAGCTGAAAATACTCCTCATGCAGTGCTCAGAATAATTTCCTCTGAAAGATGAAAGGCAACGTTCAGGTTTGAGAAATTTCTTGAATTAGCTTAAGTATTTTTGAAAGCTGAAATGGTGAGACTCCAAAAGGCTCAGCAGCAGTTAGAGCAAACTCAGTCCTCTTGATAAACCTCAGCATCTACTGTTCACTGACAGGGACAGATAGTAGAGATGGAAATGTTTTGCTGGGATGGTTTAATCTATCAGGTTCTCTTCTTGTCTGTAGCAGAGCTCTGTGAGTGTTTTTGTCCATCTGTGTATTCAGTACTACAAGAGAAAGATCTTCCATGAATTCCTCTGACATGCTGTTCCAGTGTAATGAGCTTTCTAATTAATTAATAGTTGCTAATACTCAGGCTTCATTTTTCTTTCAAATTCCATATGAAGATAATCCTAACTTTATGGCCTGCAGCCCAAACTTAATCAGAATTTCAGGGCTATTAATAGTGCTGGTCAAAATGCAGAATCACCTCCCATGGGGCTTTTTGTCACTGTAGTATTTGTTTTTGTTCTCAGCTTTGAACTGCAGAAATTTTGAACATCCCTTATTATACAGAACATAATATATTAAAGTAATTCTGCATGATTTTGAACATCTCTTTTTTTTTTCTGTCAATCACATGATTTTCCCTTCATGCTTTAATGAAATGGTGCTATATTCTGAATGAAAAAAAAAGACAAGGACTGTGTAGTATCAAGAGGTGCAACTGTTTACAGTAACAATGTCTTCCAGCATTTTCCTCTATGTTGAAAACATTTGATCCTAGAAGAGAATATGGTGCTAAATGAATGTGATTGCCAACAAATTTTGTTGCTTCAAAACATTTTTTTTCTGGGAGAAGCCTGTCCCATGAGGTTTTGATCAGAACTTATCACGGTCAGAATTAGGATGCAGATCTCTCCACTAAGCAAAGTGAGTGTAACCTGGGAGGCCAAAGAACCATTGTCCATGTTTCTTCACCAGAAATTGTGAATTTGAAGACCCTTCAGAAGCACTCATTCTGCACATATTTTTCTGTCTGTAGCTCTGAATCTGCCGGTAGTCATAACAGAAAATTGAAACTAGCTCTGATCCCTCTCTGACTTATGCTGCTGGTAATGAGTAATAACTTAAATTGATAGTTATAAACAGAAATGATTGGTGAAGTGAGGTCTGGGTTCTGAAAGCCAGAAGCCAAGTTAAGGACACATAGGTCTGATACCTACATCTGTGAAAGACTGCTTTGGATGATGGAAGTGTAAGAGCCAATTTCAGCTGAAAGGAAAACTCTGTTACATTGAAACTCTCTATTTATATATTCTAGTGTGTACATAAATATATACTATCTGTTTTCCTTGGGTATCTTCTGATATGTTGAAAACACATAGTTCATATAATTTCACTGAATTCCAATAGGTTAAACTATCTGCTAACATTGTCTTTAGAGTGTCTGATTACAGTAAAAGCCTGATTAGTCCAAATGGGTGACCAAAGGGAGAATAATTTCCAGTTCAGGGCCTAGCATATTAGTCAGCATTTTAAAATCCAGGAAGAAATATGGGATGAGCAGAATGAATATCATTCTCACACCTTTGCTCTTCTGCTGTCTGAGAGCCACCCACTGATGGTCGGTGTGGCAGCTCAGAAGCTGTATAATCTGTTTATGAAGTGAGAGAAACAGCATCAGTGTTCAAGTACTGATACACTATCTTTAAAGATTTTAAAAATCTCAAAGAAAACTATCAGTATCTAGTGATAACCTCACTGGCCTAATAATATTTCTGTAGTTATGCTCATATAGAAGGGAAAAGGGAATACTCACAGTTATTCCTCTGAGGAGAGAACAGAGTCTGTCTCCCACTGCATTCAGTGACATTTTCACAATGGATGTTAGTAAGACCAGGACTGACACCCATAGTCATTTGTATGGAAAACATCTACCTGTGAGGCCAGGCTGACGTAGTGTGTAATAAATTCTCCAAGTCCCCTTTAATTAATGAGTCCAACATTCATATGGAGGTAATTGCACATAACACATTATTTGTGTTCCATCAAATTAGACAGAGCCACTTCCATCTGAGAACAGGTTCCAAACATCTGCTTCTAGAGAGCATTATTATTGTTTGTTTGTACAGGACTAACCATGTGCCAGCTGCTTTACCAGCAGAGAGGAGCCAGGTCCTGGCTTCAAAAAGTTTGCAAACTGAATAGACTGCTTGAGCACTAAGGGGGAGGGAGGGGAATGAAAGAGAGCAGTGCTGAGACAAAGAGTTTCCTTTGATCCCATCAGAGCTCTGACTTTTGCAGTGCTAGTAAAAGACCTCATTCACTGAATATATACTACCCCTACACAGGCTGAAGAATTCTCATCCTCACCCAAATTTAGTCACTTGAAAGAGAATTTAAGAATATTTGGTCTCCTCTAATTACTGGAGAGAGACAGGTACTTGCAAGGGATGATCCATCCTATCCTGAAGAAGGGCAGGAAAGGTAAGTTCAGGTTCCTTCTGAGGTCTACTGTCCCCATTAGCATAGCAGGATCCTAACGGCTTAAATTAAACTCCCAACTTTCATATGGCTGACACTGGATGAAACAAGCCCTACCCTAAAATCTCATCCTGTGAGCAGTACTCTTGCTGAGTCCAGTTGCTGCTGTGTGTGTTTAAATGACTCTGAAGCAGAGGCTAGAGGTGATCCTGTTGGGAATGGCCAGCAGATCACATCCCAGCACACACCACCTGGATTGTTGATACTCTATTCACTGTCTGCACACATGGTGCTCCTATGCCCAGCCTGGCCGGAGAGGGTGGTCCTGGAGAGGGGTTCCATTTGCATTGTGCTTCCAGCAGTATGGATCTCTGGCACCTCCTATGTCACCGTGGGCAGCTGCCTCTGACACTTCTGTTGTGAGAGCTTCTCCTCGGGCATGAAGGTTTAGTGGAAGTGTCCCTCTGGCACCCACTGGCATCTGCAGAGGAGGCACGGCTCACACTGCACAGCAGCGTACGGCAGAAAACACCACATGGAGAGATGGAGATGATGGAGAGAACATCACAATAAACACATTTGGGACAAAACAGATATGAAATCAACATGTCGGAGTGCAGCCATACTTCAGTGGGAAAGAGGATTTTGGCTGGAACCAGAATAGGCTCCTAAATAAAAAACATTTATAAAATAATATGCATCTCCTGAGAAGGCAGGTAGCCATGCCTGCAGGCTTGGCTGCCTGCTGCTTGGATGTGTGTTTTTGTCAAGTTTGCAGATGACAACAAACTGGGGGACTTGTTGGTTCACTGGCAGGTAAGGGTGTAATTAAGATGGACCTAGGCGGGCTGGAGGAATGGACTGACAGATACTTCATGAAATTCAGCAAGAAATTGTGCCAAGTTGTCCTGGTTTAGGGTAAATTTGGGAGAAAACCTCCAAAGGGGTTCCTCTAGAAAGCAAATTCAAGTGTCCCCTCCCCTAGTTGGTTCAGGAAAATATTTCCTCAGAGAAAAGTGGGAAAAATCCATTTATTTAACAAGCAAAGCATTCACCAGCACAAAAAATGAACAATGGTAAACAATAAAACCTCTTGCCAACCTGAAGAGATGACAAACTCAGAAAGCCCCCTTCGTGGGCTGTAGCTCGGTTCACTCGGTCTGTTATCAATCCCTCTGGCACTGGAAATGCCACGGCCCCAGCCTGGCCCGGCGGGCCACAGGTGTGTGAGCTCCTGGTGCTCTTCTGGGTGTTCAGTCCAGAGCAGGTTTAAACACTTCCAATTTCCCTCCTATGTCCTCAGCTTCTATATCCATGTCTGTAGGAAGCCTGAGGAAGGAGATTTGACCTTTAAGGATCCTTGCTGTGCAAGGAATATAGAGAGTCTTTTTCTAAAGCGTGAAAAGCTAAGAGAGTTGGAATTTTCTTTTCAGGAACAGCTCAATAATAATTTGCTGCATTTATTCAAATACAAAAGACCATTTTTCTCACATCTTGGCTGACATATACTTTGGCAGTTTTCTGGAGTCTGTTGCTACAGTACACGGCAAATACCAAACAGGTATTTGCAGGACGGGAGGAGTGAAGGATCAGCACATTGTTTTTTGAAGTCTAGTTTTTTGCCAAGGACTGATGATGCTCCTGTCTGAAGTCAATAAGGGGGTTGGTTGCAGAAGTATCCATACAATAGTGGCAAAAGATATTTTTGAAATGGAGTTTAAAACCATTTTGAAGTTTAGTGTAACATCCAGAGAGAGCCTGCAGATCTCCCTGAGAAAGACCTGTAATTCCTGGGTCCATAGGCAATACTGGGAGGTGGGCATTTTCTTGGCTCATGTGAAGAGGGCTCAGCAGTTGCACATTGCCACTGTGTCAGATAGCAGGACACATAAGCCAGACCAGGCACTGCTAATGGAGGAAGGGAAAGTTACATGGTCTACAGAGAAGAACTGTAGTTCTTTTTGAATTCTTTATTCTGAAAACTTAACATGTAAAGGAAATCTATGCTGCTGCTTTGGTATGAAAAGATGCAAACCCAGCTTGTTACAAAGAGTAGCTATGACAACTGAATGATGGGTTAAGGCAATGTCGAACAAAGGCAATTCTTGTATGAGACTGTCCAATCACTTTTTTTGTGTACCTTTTCTCCATCAATCGTATTTTTTTATACTAATAGATTCTAATATCTTTGGCTGTTTGCTTTGTTTTGTTTTCTATGGAGACCAGCCGAGCAGGTTTTGCTCCAATGTCCTAAACTGGTGATTACTCTTTGTGCTGCTGTAACTCAGAATATAACCTCATATCTGTACACATTTTAGGGCAAGAGGAAATCTTGTCCTTGAGTTTCATCAGGGAGGGCTTAGATTGGATATTAGGAAAAATTTCTTCACTGAAAGGTTGGTCAAGCATTGGATCAGCATCAGGCTGCTCAGGGAAGTGGTGGAATCACTGTCCCTTGAAGTATTCAAAAGATGTGTGGATGTGGTTCTTAGGGACATGGTTTAGTGGTGGACATGGAAGTGTTAGGTTAATGGTTGAACTTGATGGTCTTAGAGGTCTCTTCCAACATTAATGATTCTATGATGCTATGGTTTGTCTTTATTATTGCTTTTCAGCATTGAACACAGTGCAGCTTATTTAGCATTAAACACCATGTACTGTAGAACCCACTGTTCACTCACTGGTATATTACAGAAAATAATCAAAGTCAAATACTAAAATGTATCAAAACTCACGTGGAAGAAAAATCTTGCAGTGGAGTGGTTGCCTTTGTCTAAACAAAACCTGCAGCCATTTTTCTGTTGAGAGATCTCATGGGAATGGACATATTTCATTGAAATGCCTCACTTCCAGGTGCTGCTTTCAGAAGAACACAATCTAAAACCAATCAAAAATATTTTGAACAGGTTCTCATGAAATATTAGAGGACCTTGCTGACATGTACAGTGGAACCTGGGTTAAAAACCCAGGTGCTAGCCACCATTGAAAAGGTCTGGCCTTATGCAGAACTGAAATAAGAGACCACATACACTGTCCTAACAGAGACAGGTTTGTCTGATTCCATGATGGGAAATGGCCTTCCAAGTCAGGCAGTGAAATGTAGGCAAAGTGCTGTGCACAGTGACAAACAATGACTTTGTTTGTCCTGCTGTGTCCCAGGGGCAAATGGAAACCCTCCATGCACTGACTGAAATTAAGTGGGAAGAGATTTCAGATTTTAAGAGATTCCAGCCCATATTTAAATAAAATAAAAGGCAACAAGTGAAATAAAGAGTGCTGGAGAAATTGAACTGGACTCCTACTTTAAGGCAAAATGCATTTGCCAGCTCAGGCTGGGGCTGAGATTTTCTCCCTGTGACACAGCTTGGCACAGAAGTCCAGGTGCATTATGAGGTGTGTTTTTACACCTCCTGATGCCAGAAGCAGGCAGCTGAACCAGATGAACCCCTGGTCCTTTTTGGTACAGTAATTTATATGTAAGCATGTGGTTTGAAAAACAATGTGTTGTGTCTTTAAGGCTCCCTGGTAAATGAAATAATTCGCTGTTCATGATGTATTTCTGTATTTTGTTGGAAGGGTGTTTTCTGCCAAATTATAAGTGTACAAATGCTAACAATTCTGTCTTTGTAAGTGTCCCTGCTAGATCTATGATTAAGAAGTTGCTAAATTATTTTAATGTTTATTTATGCTTTCTATCAATCATCTCTGGTCTGTATTTCCAGTCCATTGTTTCTTATGTTCAAACTAATCCTAGATGACATAATTTGCACACACAACTTCAGTTATTACCTCTTTTTTGATGACTCACAATATCCTTTCAATGGCCACATAAATAAATACACTTGTAAATAATTGTTCCCAGTGGAAGATTTTTGTTGAAATTCTGAATCAGTAGGGACTATAAATTTATTTCTGACCTTAAAATCAATGAAGCACCTCACGCGTAGCTGGCATTTCATCAGCTATTGCTGACCTTCTGTCCTCTGTGCAGGCTCTTGTAGCTCAAGCGCTGTTTGAGCTTTTCTGGATTTCTGCTGCCACTCAAATGTAGGCTTAAAATAGAATGACTGTGGCTCTCTCTCAGTACTCTTCTCTGCCTCTGACGGGATACCAAATCAGCAAAAGCTTTGAAGTGAATTTGGGTAAGCATTTCCATAAGGTAAGCACTGCATGAAAACCAGCCAGGACTTACCAACTAAAATGAGTTGGTAAGTCAAAAACCAATACCCCTTATGCAGGTTTCCTTTCATTTTGTTTCACTTAGGCTTTTTTTTTTCAGTGTTTTTTCCTCAAAGCATAGGGCTAATAACACCAAGGTTGTGTGTTTTATCCCAGTATGGGCCATTCACTTAAGAGTTGGACTCAATGATCCTTGTGGGTTCCTTTCAACTCAGAGTATTGTCTGATTCTGTAACTCTGTAATTTGACCAGATGCTAAAAGTCTAGGCCTCTCTTTCTCCTCACCTTCCACCTGCAGCTGAGCTACAGCCAAGCTAGCCACAGCTGCTTTCTTACTCATCTGGGGAAAATGCATGGGGACCCTGATTACTTACTCACTGACATGAGGGTTTTCAGGGCAGTACTGTGTCAAGCACAATAAAATGCTATGACGTTGCAATAAAAAAATTGCAATGATTTAATCATAGTGAATTTAAATTCAGCAGCCTATCCTACCTATTAGTTTTGGTTCATTTATATTCTTGGAGCCAGTTCCAGAAATCTTTCAAAATAGCTGGAGCTTTTGATGGAATATACGTTACAGTTTAAGTGTTGGCATTCCAAATGACATTAAGAAGGTGCTAATTGTCAATCTTTTTCTTGTCTGAGTGGAACAGAAGAGATATGTCACTATCGTTGTCAGATCTGCTGTTTTTGTAGGTCCTTGAAAATGTTTCTACACCACCACTATGAAGCCTACCAGCACTTACTAAAAACTTGCATGATGAGAGGTAGAAATATATTTTATATCTTTTTCTTTTCTTAGTAATTTTGGAACAAAACTCTTCAGCTTTCCTTCTGCCCAACTTCTAGATGCCATAAAATTTATTATAAAGCCAACTGATGCTGACACCTTTTTCATTCAGCTTTTACAAGCCGAAAGGTTACATTTGCATGAAAGTACATTTGCATTTTCTTATTTACAGAACAAATAAAATTATATATGAAGCAGAAATAGAAATAGAAATGCCTTGTTGGTTATTAACCTCTTCAATAGGTGATATTTGAGGCTTTACTAAACATTGTGTTGTTTTTAATATGACTCTTAAAATTAAAGCTCTGTGGAACGCTTGAAAAACATGAAGGTGGAGTGCAGAAACATGGGCTGAAGCACACCTAACAGCAGAGTAAGAGTAAGAAAACACTTGTTTTTCACATTTGATAAAGCATTATTTGCCTTTCTGTCTGCAGGATTCTGGATCTGACCCTTAAATCTCAGCAGTGGAGCTCTAGCATGGAATTCAGTTGATTATACTTGTGTGCCTGTTGCTGATTTCGGTGCTGTGAGGTATCCAAGAGAGTTTCGTGGGCCTGGTAGATATTACATAGGACCTGTGAAAGCCACTTCTCTGCTGAGATTGCTGCTGGAGATGGGATAATTAAGAGCAACTCAAGATGGTTTTCTGTGGAGTCACACCCTGACAATACAGTCAGTGCAGGCCAGATAGCCATACATGTCCCTCTCTCTTTTATGGTGAGTTGAATATCTCTCTGGGTTCTGTGAGCGACTTGATTATATCTCCACTGACAACAAAGGGAGCAGAGATACCGACTGTGCATGCACACTTCTAAATTTAGCCATGTTAGTCTTTGAGCTGAATCCTACCTGAAGAGTTCAAAACAGCTGTGACAGAGCTGGTATACCGAAATTTCTGTTGTCAGTTTTCATCAGCCAGCACTGGAATGTCTTTCTTTGATGTATGATTTTATCCAGAGCAGCAGGTGAAAAACATACCGTGGGTGTCTACTAACTGCTGTCAATTCCTCATTTGTCCTCAGCAGGATACGGCTGCTGCTGTTTGCTCTTTATTCTGGGGATCCACAGATAATAGTTTTTCTTCTTTCTCTCTCTCTTCCCCCTGCCCCTATCTCCAAACACAGAATCACAGAATCATAAAAACACATTGGTTAGAAAAGATCTTTAAAATCATCAAGTCCAACATTACCACAGCACTGCCAAGTCCACCACAGAACCATGTCCCTGAGCACCACACCTAAATGTCTTTTAAATATCTCCTGGGATGGTGACTTCCCTGGACAACCTGTTCCAGTGCTTGTCAACCCTTTTGGTGTAGAAAATTTCCCTAGTATCTAATCTAGACTTCCCCTGGTGCAGCTTGAGACTGTTTCCTCTTGTCCCTGTCACTTATTACCTGGGAGAAGAGGCTGACCCCACCTGGCTGCACCCTCCTGTCAGGCAGCTGTAGAGAGTGACAAGGTCCCCTCCGAGCCTCCTTTTCTCCAGGCTGAACACCCCCAGCTCCCTCAGCTGCTCCTCACAGGATTTGTGCTCCAGACCCTTCCCCAGCTCCGTTGCCCTTCTCTGGACACGCTCCAGCCCCTCAATGTCTTTCTTGCAGTGAGGGGCCCAGAACTGAACACAGGATTTGAGGTGTGGCCTCACCAGTGCCGAGTACAGGGGGACAGTCACTGCCCTGGTCCTGCTGGCCACACCATTGCTGATGCAGGCCAGGATGCCATTGGCCTTCTTGGCCACCTGGGCACACACTGGATCATGTTCAGCTGCTGTTGACCAGCACTCCCAGGTCCTTTTCCACTGGGCAGCTTTCCAGGCACTGCCCCCAGCCTGTAGTGCTGCCTGGGGTTGTTGTGACCCAAGGGCAGGACCCAGCACTTGGCCTTGATGAACCTCATACAATTGGCCCTGGCCCTTTGATCCAGCCTGTCCAGATCCCTCTGCAGAGCCTTCCTGGATTCCAGTAGATCAACACTCCCACCCAACTTGGTGTCACCTGCAAACTGACTGAGGGCTCTTGATCCCCTTGTCTAGATCATTGGTGGACAAACCCAGAAACTCTTCTATTCAGCAGCTTTTTCATGGAGCTTTTTGTTTGCAAGGTCTGAAGATACTCTTGATATCCTGGGAAGCATTTCAAGATATTAAACAGAACTGGCTCCAGTATTGAGCCTGGGGAATACCACTTGTGATACATCCTTGTCTTCTCTGACTCTGTTATACCCTCTTTATCATATACACATGTGGATAGTATTTTTTAAAGATTACAATATATGTTAATCAAGTGCTCTTATTGATGTGGGCTATTGTTTACCACCCCAAGCAGAGTGGAATAAAGTGTCTTAAAATACCATTGGGCTGCCAGGGAAAGATGCTTGCTGAAAAATACTAGGTTTGCTAAAGCAAAGTTCATTGCAAGATCTGACAGAGACCTGTGGGCACCATTATTTCACATTTTACTATAAGACTCTTATTTCAAAATATGCACTGTTCAGAGGATCACTAGGATAGATGGAGAAGAAAGGTTAGAAAAGCCTTGAGTATTTATTGTAGTGCTGTAAACACAGCCTCCTATGTGGTAATATTGTTCTTGCCCTAAATGTGTATTTCAGCTTAGCAGCTCTTTAATTTAGGAGCTTATTCCATGGAGCTTTTTGTTTTTAAGGTCTAAGGATGCTGTTGATATCCTGGACAGCATTTTCTCTGCTTCAGAGACTCTAATGTAAAAGGTGTGGTACAGGCCATTCCAGAGATTGTAACAGCTGTTGTGCTGGCTCACACAGGAACAGCACAGTCTCTTTAATAGTCCTGAAAACTGCTTAATTGGTAAAGGCAAACAAACTCAAATGTGTTAGATCTCCCTGCATTATCATTACAGAACACTCTGGCACCAAAAAGTTGATTGCAACAGGTCAGAATAGGATCAAATACTATGTTTTATGCATCTATTCTATGACAGGCTTTTTTTTTTTGCCTTTGTGCAAAATAGTTTCCCTTGAATGTCTTCTAGGCACATAAATATTGTGGATTTCATGCAGATTAATGAAGGTTTGATTAATTTCTATATAATTCAACTTCTTCCCAGCTGCTAATGGGAGGAGGGAACTCTGTTTGCGTGCATAGACTCTGCTCAGCATATGGTCCATAGCTAGCAGCAGATCACATCACCCAGCTGTTGTATCCTCCAGGACTGCTCCAACAGATTCTTCAGACTCTTCAGAGTCAGTTTTCCATAAAGCTCACCCATAAAGGGGTGAAAAACCTGTCCATTTGCAAGGAACCAAGCAGTAGGTAGCAAGATTAAAATAAATTAAATCTTTGTAATAGGACACAGAAGTAGTTGCACGTCAGTACCCTCTGTTTACCCTGGTGTGAATGTGGAGAAACTCTGTTGATTCAGTAGCATCTATATTTACCTTTCTCCTGATTATGGATGGCAGGATGAATTGTGTGTTTGCTGCTGGATTTGGGACTTGAAAAACAGGCTCCTTAGTCCACTGTGAGCAGCAGGAATTGTATTATCTTATTCCTCCCCTCCTTGTCCAGTGTAATCCGGTTTTGACCTCTGTGAGAGGTGAGAGCACAGGTCAGTTTTACAGTGTCATCCCCCTTTCCCAGTTCACAATAACAGCTACCACTAACCAGGATGGCTGCTTCTCTTCTGCATCTTCTGCCTGTAGCAGCTGAAAAACAAAGTGAAGACAGTTACTCCTGTGTTACTGCCTGGGCATTGCATCATGACCAACACAGTTGCAGCAGTAACCTACAAGTTACAGATCAGATTCAAAGTGGTGATGTGAATTCATGTTTTCTTTCCCAGAATCTTCCTTCCATGTTCCAGCATATGATATTATATGTCATTTATAAGTTCAGCAAAACAAGTTTGCCCTTCTTATTTACAACACTTTTAATGGTCACTAGGGGTTGGGTAAATCTTCTGGCATCCCGTGTTCTGCAGCTGCCTATTATGACTAACACAAGTTTGGTATGGCTCTTGCTGGCTTCCTTTGTGCATTACTTTGTTTAAATTGGCGAGTTATGTTACTTCTTATTGGCATATGTTTACATCTTCAGAACACCATATGCTGTCTGAGACTAATCCAATTTATTCCTTGTTGACAGGAATATAGGAGGGACTGTCACTCGCTAGGCTCAGTATGAAATGTGATTTCATGCTGACTCTCCCCCGAAAATGAAAAGCCAACCAAGTGTTACAGAATGGAGATATTTTAAAGATCATGACAGCTGGGAAAGTTTTGCATTTTGCTCAGCCTTTTCCAGATTTTGATGGTTTTGTTGTCTTTACAGTCTTAGTACAGCCTTGTTGGCTTATGAATCTTGTTGGATTTAACTTTCTAGGATCTAACATTTGCAAGCTTGGAGAGCCCATATGCTTCAGTAATTGTTTTAATTGAAGGAGATTCAGCATGTTGTGACACTGAAGTAGACTTTTTGTGGATCGAAAGTTAGGTCAGTATGTAAGTGGAAATTTAACTTAAAGTCTTCCCCCTTATTACCAGAATATGTTTGTCTACCTACTAGACATAGTGACACCCTTCCTAAGAGGGGGAATTTCTAGATGAACATCTCTTGCATGGTCCTTGCTTCCTTCTGGAGTTCAAAGCTGTGCTGGGAGCTGCATAGTCAGGAACTTATTTGAGGAGTGAGGTCTCAGGTTGTTGTCAGTACTGGTGAAGTGCATCTGTGCAGACACCTCCAGTGTGGGCACCTCTATCAGAGCTGGTCACTCTCTGCTCTCAGGATAGTCAGTGTAGACACACAGACTTTTCTGAGGACGTCCTAAGGAGGTGAACTGCCCTGGAGATCTGATGGGAATAAGGTGCCTCTGCCTTGCATCTGATTTGTAGAGGAGCTTTCGTGGGAGATAGATGCTCTCCTAGTACATGCCAGGATATTGCACTTGAGCATAGGGGGTGTGCTGCTCTTCAAAATAGAAAATTAAATGCCCCAGGACCCTTATACATTTATTTATTCTTAATTTCTTTGCAGTCTAAGGTGCAGAGATCACTGTGCTGGGCTTTGTTGGATTTTGTTTATTCCTATAAACAAAATCCTATGTTTATAGGACACATAGGATGTTGTCCTATGTTTTATATGGATTTAAATTATGGGACTTGTACACCATCAGTAGGCTCACTTTGTGGTTTTGCCTAGAGCTTTGCTCTTCTGTTTGTCCAAAAAACATGTTGAGTTGTGCCTGAGAATATTGCCTGGAGTAATGGATTTGTACTCTCTAGGAGGAAACCAACATACAGGTGAATCACAGGTTGGCTGAGCCTGGAAGGCACCTTAGAGATTGCCTAGTCCAGTCTGTTGCTGAAAGCAAATTCCCCAAGACCGTGACTAATCCAGAGACTGAACTCCTTGGGCAACCTATGGCATCTTCAGTTTCCCATCTTCATGGTAAAAAAATGCTTTTGTAAGTGCTGTGTCCTATATTTCAGTTTGGGCCTATTGCCTCCTGTCCTTTCCCTGGGCACTACTGAGAAAATGCTGTCTCCATCTTCATTTCTTTTCATTTCCTGGGTGTTGTTGGAATAGATACAAGAAAGCTCAAATGTTTTCTCCCGTGGCATGTTACCAAGACAGCTGAAGTTCTGTATAAGGAATTTTAGTAGAGAATTAGAACAGATTTTCCCCCCTCTATTTTCAGTCCAAGAGCAGAAATTACAAGAAAGCTCATGAAAAAAGCAGTTTGATGGGGTTTCTGTGACAACACTGAGAATGAATAAAACCAGAGGTCTTTAGGAGAGAATCTGTAGCTTTTGAATTTTTTCTCAAATCTGAACTCAGCCTAAATTATCTTCTTGTTTCTTCCTAATACCTAAGTATAGGCAAGAGATTATTTTCCACCAGGAGTTCCATGTTAGCATAGAAAAGGATGTAATGATTCCTTTTATTTTCTAGCATCTTACAGGACTGTAAAATCACATCTAAATTGAGAAAATAACTCTCAAAGAGGAAACTGGTGCTACTGCCAATTTTTAATCTACCAGTGCGACAAGCCAACAAAAGCTTTGCATAAAAATTCTTTTCATATTTACATTTATTGAATTGAGTATATCCAACCACTGACATACCAGATCCTTTCCTAGAAGCCTTTTTAAAAGGAAATCAATTTAATTGTATTAGAACAAGGCTGGATTTATTTGCAATCTGAAGAATTTGGGTAACTGGAGACTAATTTTTCTTGAAACGTTAATTTCACAATAATTTCTGATATTCCATTTTGCACATGGTTGGAGAGAGTGTGTTAGAGTGCTTTGGGCCCTAGAGAGCAACAGCTTTCAACATACAACAATGAAAAGTGTACCCACTGGAATATAAAATCATTCTCTGTGTGGAAGCATACTTGGCCCATAATTTGTGGAAATACCAGTATGTTACTATGTGTTATGTGAGGTTATATTACCCCTACCATTTAAGGAATATTTCTTGCTTTCAAAGTACAAATATGAATTACAGAGCATTGAAACAATGATTGTACTAGTCTTGACAGTGGCCTAATAAAGGCACAGAGACAAAAAAGTCAGAGTCCCTTGACCTTTATAAACATTTCAGATTGTGACACAGCCAGTGTGGTTTGTTTTGTTTCAGAAGACCATAGTTCACCAACTCCCCTCTGACTGTGGATATACTGTGTGTACAAGGAAAATGTGGCTTTCCTGTGTTTTCAGGCTAAAGCCAGTCCTGAATATTGCTGTAGAATTATCAAAACTGTTTTGTATATCGAAAGTCTCAGAATTACAGTTCTGTGAAGTGCATAATCTACTTTCATTTACTGATAATTGTTTCCTGAATTATTGCCAAAGGTCACTTAAAATGGACCAAATCCCAATATGTACCCTCAATCTGAAGTCACTCCATAACAGATTCTACTTTAATGAATTTAGACATTTTGTTTCCTATAACAGGGTTTGAAAATCAGGTGGGAATTTGACCAACATCATGAAATACAGTGCATCCTATCATGCAAAGGGTTTATGGATTAAATCAGACCTATATTTCAAAGAAATTATGAAGTTAGGATTTACATAGTTTGATCCACCAAAAAGGGAAGATTTTATAATAAAATACTTGGAAAAAACAATGGAAGAGAACTAAGCTGAATGTACTGTTTTTATAAGCCCTCGACTTTTCCTGGTGTGTGCTTGGAATTGACAGAGTAGAAGACTGAAGTAAAAAAATCCAAGTAGCTCAAGATCTGACATGTGGATTTGCAAAAACATGAGGCTGAATAAACACACATGATAAAGAAATTTACAGCATTGGGTGTAGTAGGGACAGATTCAGATAATGACATGTAGCGTCCAAAACTTGTCACTTCTGAAGTCCTGGAATCAAGTTTGTCTGGGAATTGTCCCAGTTTGTGCTGCCAGAGGACCGTGTCCCTGCGGTAATCATTGTTAGAAGTCAGCAGGATTTTTTAACAATGTTTTTAGTAAGGAGACATCAAATATCATTCAGCAGATATTTACAGATTATCCATAGGACACTGAGAATTCAATCTGCAGCAGCCAGCTGCTGGCACTGCCATTGTACTGCTGGTAGTGGGCTCCAGTTATCTGAGCTCACTCTTGGCATCCACGCACATCCCAGCCTGCAGGAATGTGAAGCAGCCTCCTTCTGCCACAAGCCCCCAACCCAGGAGGCAAAGGGGAAGTGCCATTGCCTGCTAGATAGAGAAAGCCTGTGACACAAGCTGAGCAGCCCTGGCCTCATTCCATGGACAGTGATGGCACCAGATCACTGCAAGGCACGCCAGACCACTGCAAGGCAGCTTACCTTTCCTGGGAGGAGCTCAAAGAGGGAAGGTGGCTCTCACTGCTCTGCTTCAGGCTGCAGAGCCATGCTGTGAAAGGGAATGAATTAATGAACAGGTGGTCTGAAAGTGTGTCCCTCAGCTATTCACCTTCCCTGGAGACTTCAGGGGTTGGGTTTGAGAAAATGTTGCTTAATTAGCTCATCAAACTCTTTGAACCTGGAAGCAATTGGGTTTTAATTCACTTTTCATAATATGCTTTGCTTTTATGAACCTTGTGTGGAGCATTCACTATGTAAATAAATTATATTTTCCCTTTTTCCTCTTCTCTCTGCACTGGGCTCATTTAATACTCACTTGGCTTGTATCTTAGAAGAAAACAATCACAAACCGGAAAGACCAGAGTTCTTTAATTTAAACAAATCCATTATCCTGGAGCTGAAAATTTAGTTTAGTCTCAGCAAAATAACAAGCATATGCAGTCTTTGGAGTAATTTTTATTTATATATTTAAAAGCTTATTTAACTGTTACTGCCTGGCTGCCTTAGTGTCTGAAGGCTGCCTAAAGATTTAAGGTGAACTCAGTAATAAAGCAGTCAGGAATCTACTGTTGGACTTAAATGGAATTCAAAGTACATCTCCGGGGATCAGCAAAATACTGTGCAGAGCTGCCTCAGCTAATGATGATTGAGATGGTTTGGTTGTTGAAGGCAAGGCAGAAACAAAGGCATGGCCATTTCATTATAGGATGGAGCTCTCTAGTAGCAGTAGTATCTGACAGGTCCTGGTGAAGGACTGTGCCCAGCAGGGAACCTTGTGATGCTGAAGTGCCTTGACCAAACCATCTGTCACTGTCAGCATAACTCTCCCATAACTTCAGTCACTGGCCTCTGAGATTTACCTTTGCATCTAAAGTTAGATGCTTCATACTCTCTACCCTGCTGTTTTGCTGGTGTTTCCAGTCCCTCTTGTGGAAATGGCACTTGCTCCCTGTGTCTATGCCTCTGGCATGACAGCTCACATGGTAGCCCAACCCTTTCAGGACCAGCATGCCGAGCTGAGGACAGCAGTGTCCCAGCTATGAGCACAAGCTGTGTCTTCCCTCCTTACTGTGAGCAGCAATGTCCTGCTGACTGCAGAGGATGTGGTACCTTCAGCCAGTAAAAACCCATGTCTAGAGGTCAAAAGGCTTCTCTGCAGTATCTAGAATCTTTGGGGGCCTCAAGGGCCTGCCTTGTGGGACAGGTATCCAGTACTCTGTTTTGACTCTGCATGTAGCCTTTATATCTCATTCACCCTGGAGTTATTTCAGTTTTATGGAATACGAGTCCATCCAGACCTTTACTGGCAGGAAGAGGTATTTAGAGCCTTTAGAGTGCCTTACCCTGCTGTGTAGGGGATGCCCAGACATGTGCTACTAAATTCTCTCCAGGAGTAGGTTCAGCTAATGCAGGTCTTGTAAGGACATCCAGCCTCCGTGTACAAGCCACCCAGGAGGTTCTGCTCATTAGCCTTTAGCTACACTTTAGCCTTTTACACACTGCAAGATCCTTTGCTGCCCCTTTTGGAACTAGAGTTTCAACCAATGATTCCAGCATTTCAAAAAGTATTTTAGTGTCTCAGCTACTGTAGAAAGCTATGCTATCCTGAGAGTTTAGTCAATATTGTACTAGACTATTGAATATCCACTGTGTGAGAGACATTCTCATGTTCAGAGTACCCACTTGGCTAATCCAACAAATTGACTATTTTGTACACAAAGGGGAAGACTTGCAAGAGTAGAAGGAGAAAATACCCTTGCAGAGTTTCTCAATGTCCCCAGGGAAAGTGGTAGGCAGTAAGTCAGACTCAGCTCGGAGCACAGCACTGAGGTTTGATTTGAGGCTATTGCTACACCCAGGCCCCTCTGTCCCCTCACTGCCCTTCAGGGTCTGTGCCTCTACATTCATTGAAAAGTACCCCGAATAAACAAAAGAAACATATTTCAGGTTGAACAAAATGCATCATTCAAATCAAATGGATTTGTACTTTTTTTTTCTAATGGCATCTGAGTGGCGCAGCGTCTGGCACAGTTTCCCAGTGAGTGAAGCCATGTGCCTTAGAGGTTGGAGGTAGAAATCTGCTGTTGACCTTCCTGCAGGAGGAGCCTGGCCCTGGAAGGAGACCAGCCCCAGGTGTCACCCCAGGTTTGACATCAGGACCCCAGTGTGGGGAGCTGGGTGCCCAAGCTGTGCTCCAGCTGTGGCTGGAGAAAGGGTATATTTAATTCCGTGTTTTTGAGTGGCTGCCATGGCAGACTGGCCTGTGGTGGGGGCTGGGGTGACCAGAGGTCCTGCTCTGGCAACATCATTTACAGTTACAGCAAGTCTGGAGCTTTGGGGAATTTAGCTGTTAAATTCTGCTGAAGTGGATGGTGTTTCTCAGAGGCCCCTGACTCCATCAGCTATGGGAGGTTTTTTTAGTCACAGAGCACAGGGTAACCACCTTTCCAAACATCAGGGGTATGCTGCAACATGGGAGACTGCTAAAGCTGCAATGTGAAATATTTTAATATGGGAGAAGAGAGCAGTTCCTTAGCCTCTTTTTGAACATGTTTTGACTGGAAGTTTCCAATGAAAATCAACCAAGGATAGAAAGATTCAAGGGTGAAAAATAGTTGTACAGTTGGAAAAAAATCGTCAGCAACTGAAAATAAGACCTTGAAGCAGCAAATCTCAGGGTATTTTTAACTGCATCTGTTGCTATCTGTGCTGCCTGTCAAAACAAGAGTCTGCGTCATACCCCCTGTGATTCTGACAAGTTCTGTGTGAGGTGTTCTTGGACCAGCTTTTTCCCAGTCCGAGGGAAATGCAGCGGCCTCCGAGATGGTTGCAGCATGGAGGAACAACAGATCAGGGAAGGAAGATGGATACATTCATCAAGTCTGTCTTTAGAGTAAATTTTAAGTAGGCAGAAGTTAAATATTTACCTGGAATGTAGTCAGGATTCCAGCCCCATGTGTAAAACAAATACAATCAACTTTAAAAGGCGAAAGAGACTTTTATTTCTCTTTGCATATTTTGTTCAAAATTACTGAAACATATTAGAGAAAATAATTCAAACTTGTAAAAATCTTTATAGTAAGAAAGGGAAATCTCATAGCAGCTGTAGCTTAGACAATACTTTTGACTAATCACTTTCTTGAGATAATTAAGCTAAATAATCAGAATGTATATATGTCTCCAGACAAATACTTAATCATCTACTTTGGTTGTTGTTGCTGTAAGGGTTGTTTTTTATGGTAATTTGCCAATGATGAGTGGAAAGCAATACTTCTAATGTTCATCTTCCTTCAGTGCTCTGCTGAGCATGCTGAACTGCAGATAGCACACTGTGGTGTATTAATCGTGTGAAGGGATTTATGGTCACTGTTCCCATTGGAGCTCGTGGAGATAATGTGCATTCATAAATCCTACAAGCTTCCAGATGCCAGCATGCTTACTAACTAGCAGACCTGGCTAGAAAATATTGAGAGATATACATTATTTTTTCCTAATTTGCTTCGGGATTGAGGTTCCCTGGAGAAACTTGTCTGAGCTGAAAATGCTTTGGTGAGTATAACTAAATTATAAAGTATGCATGGCAGGTGGTTTCCGTGCATGGTTGAAGCTCCAGATTTCTAGCCCTCTCCAAAGAAAAGCTAAAATCCCAGCCTGACACCTCATCCCAAATGTATTCTTTGTGAGAGACAGTCACAGGAAGAGCAATGGGGACGGTCAGATCTGGCAGCCAAGCCGGGAACTGCCAGCAGATTGCAGCAGATCCTTGCCATGAGTTTACCCATATGTAAACTCATGCAGACCTTTCCTATGCTGCCAAAGACACTCCCAGGAGGTAAGGATTGAGTGCTAGTCTCGGGAGTGATTTGAGTGGTGGTCCTTGCAAGCCAAAGAGGCTTAAACAGGGGTGGAGACAGTCCCAGGTGTGAGCAGAGCACTGATATTCTGCATCCTTGGCCCTGAGGCCCCAGGCTGAAAGGAGAACTACAGGTATCACACAGGCTGTGCAGTTTATTTCACAGACATACTTGTGGGAAGGGACCCCAAGAGGTTTCCACTCCAAGCCTCCCACTCACAGTGGTGCTATCAACAACACTAGATAAACTTGCCTGTGGCTTTGTCTACCCGAGTCTGGTACAACTCCAAAGATGGGGATTCCCTGTTTCCTGTTATCTGGTTCCAGTTTTGCACTACCCTCAAGATGGATGAATTTTTCCTAATGTTCAGCTTGCCCTTGCTAACCTACAGTCTGGGCCCTTATCTCTTTTAGACATTTGCCACTACCAAAAATAGTTTGCTCTTTGCACCTGCCTTTTCAAAGGGAGCTATTAGACTCCTCTTAGCCTCCCCTTTACCAGACAAACTCAGCCCAAAGTCCTCAACTTTCTCTGTATCTCGTAAGTTCTGGCTCATTGATCATCTTGGTAGCAGTTTTGCTATATACTTCTTTAACTGGGGCCCCAAAATTGGTCCAAAATTGCAACAAGTCTAATCCACTGGTTTCACTGCAGAGGATTTATTGATGCCCTGGATTGTGGTATGAGTTCTCAGGCATCACAAACACCACAGAATTTTGAGGTGTTTGCAATGTAGAAGCATTCTGTGCACGTGCATATTGATTGTGCACCAGGCAGAGGCTGCTTAGGGCCTTGTAGGTTAGGATGTGCTGAAGCACAGTCTCAGCAGATGCCTCTAGAACATCCTGGAGAATGGGAATGGAGCCCGATTAAAGAAATGCATTGGTTGTAGATAACAGCTGACATACACAGGCTGGCTGCATTACTGTGAACTCCACTGATGAGCAAAAGTTTTAAGATTGCCTTTTCTTCAAAAAGATAGGCAGACCAACAGATTTCTTCCATTCAAGCACTAAATAATATTTTTATAGCAATCCTTTTAAAAGTCTGTAAGTTTTGTGCAACTAAGCCTGATCAGTTTCTTAAATGTATATTTTCTTTATGCTGTATGTTATAACAAAAAAAATTGTGATCCAGAGCTGTCTTTGGAAAGAATATAATTCTGCTGCAGTTTCAAAGAGGACTGAAAAGTATTGTTTTAAATGTATGTGTTAATTAGAATTTCTATATCACTCATCCTTGAACACTGAAACCTTTGGAGCCTTGAAATGATTTGCTAGAACTTGGACAGATGTGGTAAGAAGAAGAAAGAAGGTATTTCCATCATTTGGTCCCAAGGCCAAGTTCTTCAGTGCTGCTGAAAATGCAGTTTTCTTGGCACAAATAAAGACATTTTCTTTTAACAAAATTAGGATTTTCTGGCATACTCTAGCTGGCAGCTCTGAGAAACTTTACAACATCTGTGAAAAAAAACTGAAATGGGAAAGGAAAACTGAGGCATCTGACACCATGTCTGGCCTTTGCTTATGGGTTTTATTTGGAGGATGCTGACTTCTCCCTTAGCTCTGTTGCACACTCCATGTGCTATTCATACCAGTTCCTGTGGTTATGGCCACATGTGACCAGGGGCAGCTCTGTGTTTTTCCAGCAACCCACCTGCATATATCCATCTCTCCACCTGCCAAGACACTACTGTGGGATACAAAACCCCAGTCCTGCACTACACCATGTGATTCGTGGGGTCTGGGAAGTTTTGTCATCTCTGTGGCATCGGATTCTTTCCTCATGATGCAAACTGTGCCAGCATGTATATGTGCACTGCAGATAACTTCTGGGTGGAATCCATTTCAAGTAAAGCTGGAAGTCTGAGAGCTGGCTGGATCTGAAGTTCGCTATGTGAGCTCCTTTTCATAGTCCTGGGACAGAAATGGGCACCTCTGGAGGGTGAATCATCCTCCCTGTTTTGCCTGTTGCTCCTGACTGACTCACGAGGAGCTCTCTAGCTCTCTAAGGCTGATAGCTGAACGACATGGCTCAAATTATGGAATCACAGAATCATCAAGGTTGGAAGACACCTTCAGGATCATTGAGACCAACCATCAACCCAGCACCACCATGATCATGCCCAAGCCACATCCAGGCACCCCCTGGATACTTCCAGAGACCACCTTCCCTCCACCCCACCATCTTCCCGAGCAACTTATTCCAATGCCTGATCACCCTTACAGTGAAAACATTCTGCTAATGTTTAATCTAAACCTGAACCTGTTTGTTGGGTTTTTTTTGAGTTTTTGTTTTGTTTTGTTTTGTTTTGTTTTGTTTTGTTTTGTTTTAATTTTTAATATCTAATCTGAAGGTAGGTCCACTAGACCTCACTTCTGGGGTTTGAATTGAAATAACATTCTCTTAAAATTCTGTCCAGGTAAAAAGTCATGCTGTTTCTTTGTACAACTTTTCACTATGTGGTCTGGCTTATTCCTTTGTTCTTCCCACATCCAGGCACAGGCTTAATTTTGACAGATTAGAGACTGGAGGGAAATAATTGTGGGTAACAATCAATAGAGATCCTTGCTGAGGTCACAATCATAAAACTATATCACTAGGAAATAAAAACAGAGGATGTAGACATTAAAATTAATGTTTGTGAAATATGTGCCAAAATTTAATTTATTAGGCAAGTAACGCTGGTTCAGTTTTACTGGTAATTTGTTTATATTACGCAGCATTCCTTCACTTACAGTTGTGACATGTCACTTATTTCTTTAGGACTATTCCAGCAAGTAGAAGACTATATTAAGTCCTAACAGGACCTCTGGGACACAAAACACTCTCTAAATACTTTGAATTCATTTGCCTTTGAAAGCATAAAATAAATCATGAACTAATCAGACTCTTCATTGAATTTTGCCCGTAAACCATACGTTTTGAATTCAGTTTCCTTATCATACCGACCTTTTCCAGCAATTCTTTTCTAATTGTACAGATGCAGCAACAAATCAAGCACCATAACTGTGTTTCTAAAATGCAGTTAAAAAAATCCTTACAGTGTTAAAACTATGAGCATACATCATCACACCCCTTTTAATACCTATGTATATTTGCAATAGGAAAAGTCACACAGCCAGAGAATATTAATAAGAGAAGAAAAAAGTCTTCACTATCATTCACACATATGGAGAATCAATTTTTCTTTCGACCGATGATGTCATCTTCCTAGAACAAAGTGCTGAGGAGGGCCAAGGAATAATGGAATAACTCATCTTCTAGTCTTTCTAATCTTTCACTGGTCTGGTTTGTAAGATTTGTAATTTTTTTTTACCATATGTGTACCTGAAACAGACACAAAAGCTCATTTTAGGAAAGAAGACTATCAAAACTTGTGAGGATTTCGCAAATTTCAGATTGAGGTATTCAAGCAAATGTCTCTGTCTCAGTTTTCTGTGCAGCAACACTCCAGGTGAGTGTGTTGCTCTGCAACACACCCCCATTGAGTCAAGGAGTAGGACTGGGGATGTGGAGTTGTAATGAGGTAATGAGTGAGGATACAGCACAACAATATAAAAGGTGTGGGGCCTCAAGAAAGTAACCTGATTATTAAAAAACAAATGGCCAGCCCATCCTGCATGTGGTCTGTACTCCTAAACCTACTAGCAAAAACATAAGAAAGCCATGAAGTGAAAACTGTGTGTGGCCCAACAGAATCAGAAAGGGAAAAGACCAGAAAAGATTACCCAAAAGAGGGAACAGAGCACCCATAAAACATGGCAGTTCAAATGTAAACAGAAAAATAAGAGAGCTACAGAAGAAATAAGTATGCCTGGAAAAGGAGGATAACAAAAAGCTGAAAAGCAAGAATACAGTCAGGAAACTAGTAGGAGCACTTGATGACCAACATGTCAAAAGGACATTTACAGATGATGAAGCCAGAGTAGCAAAGATCAGTGAATTTTTTTCATCAGTCTTAACACAGAACACCATGAGCAGATTCTTTGCAAATAGGTGAGTAGAGCTAGATCAGGTTGAGATGAAGAGACAGGGTATAGCAGTCTAAACAAGAAAACCACATCCTATCAAGTAGTGAGATTGGGATAACACTGATTTGAGAGTGCGGAAGAGCTCCTATGCACAATTAGGGGGCTGTGGGCCAAGGTGTATGAGCTGTCATTACAAACAGCTGCTAGCTAGAGACCTTGTGGATTTTCAGTGGAACTTCTATCCAGAAAAGGGCTCCAAAAAGGCACTATCAGTCAATGCCTCTGACTTCCAACCCTGGTAAGGTGGCAAACCTGATACAGAACAGGATCGTTTTGCCACATGGGTTAGCATTATTTTTTGGGGAAACTCAACAGAGCCTCTGTGAAGAGAGGAACACCCAATGGTGCATTCTTACTTGTATATAGCAAGTGTAGATTTGCAAAAATGCTTGTGATAAAGTTCCACATGGAAGGCTGTGAAAGAAGTTATATTGCTATGGGACTGGAAATAGGTCCTTTTTGGACTGAAAGCTGGTTGAAGGATTGGAAACAAACCATAATTCCTAATGGTAACTTTCCAAAATCTAAATATCAAGATTTTTCAAAACAGAAAGTATTTCTTTACAAGGTAGGAAAAATTTCTTCATGGAAAGGGTGGTCAAGCCCTAGAAAAGGCTGCCTAGGGAAGTGGTGGAGTTAGCATCTCTGGAAGTATTTAAAAGACATGTAGGTGTGGCACTTGGGGACATGGTTTAGTGGCAGTGCTGGGTTAATGGCCGGATGCAATGGTCTTGAATGTCTTATCCAACTTAAATGATTTTACGATTCTAAGTGAGTAGTAATTTTTTTTATTACTTAGTTGTCCCAGGAGGTTGCAGAGCTGCTTAACTAGAGGAGATTCAAACAGAAATGAAGCAGATTTATAGACAATGGGTTCAAAAGAAGTACTAAAGGGGAAAGACAGCTATTTACCCTTTGATATCCCTCATCTAGATTAGGAATTGATAGCAGATGATGGGGAAGTAGGATGGGAAAGGACCATAGAAAATGGCCAGGTGTCAGTGCTCTTGAAATAGCTTATCCTATTGCTGTCGTTGTGGTTTTTTCCCTAGAAAAAGTCAGAATTCTGAAAAAGAAATGCAGCTTGTTAAAAATACCTGTGTTTCTAATCTCACCCAAGAACTGAGGCTGTGAGGAGGGGAGTTTATATTTTTAATGGAAGGAGGCATGCCAATCACATATAAATGAACACAAGCAAAAATGGGGGAAATCTGGAGTAAATCTAACTACTCCTGAGGTACAAGTCTGACACCTGAAGCCCTCAATGAAAATGCCAATGTAGACCCCATGCTGGCATCATAAAACCTCAGCTGGGATTATGGATGGCACACAGCCAACAGAATGAAATACCCTTCGGTCTTTTGTGTTGAACAAAACTTTCCTCTACCAGGACTTTGTCTGGACAAGAAAAGGAAATCCAGCTGAAGAGGATGTTTGGCTTTATCCCACTATGTCCCTTCCTTCCCTGTCTTGGCTTCATCTCTGCTGTGCCCTGTGAAACCTGTGCTCTAACCCATCCTGGTACTCCTTTATCCCAGGAGCCCCCTGGGGCAGATTGCCCAGGCAGCTTGTGGGGGTACCTGTGGAGATCAGGCTTGTGAGTGGAAACCATATTGTCCAAGTGTAACACAGAAATTGCTTTCACCACCTGGAACTCTGCTGCTGGCTGTGAGCCAGCAGCTCCTGCCTTAGCAACCTGTTTGACTCCCTTTCCTCCTTCCATCCTCCCTCTCCCTCCTTCCATCCTATCCACCTCAATGGGCGCTCTTCAAGGCATCATTTGAAGGATCTGTACAGATCCCAAAACTGACCTGGCACTCACCTCCCACAAATTTACCTGCTGAGTGTCTTAAATTTCATGGTTGGTACTTGCTTCTGACATTAGGTACATTTGAAAGTCTTGCCTTAAAACACATTTTGAAGTTAAAGCTGTTTTTCCGATTTGTTGCTCCCAAAGGATTTCTCCCATTCCAGGTGTTCTCTGATTTCTACTGGAAGAGGGATTAACACCTGGACTAATGGCTGGGTGATGCCCCTTGATGTAACAGTGTTGAGAACCAGATGTTATTTGCACTTTCACTGCTGTATGTGCAGCACTAAGGTTGGAAAGTTGTTCACAGAGACACTTCCCAGTCTTCCCAACGCAGCATGGATTGTGTAATTCAGCTCTGCTGGAAACCTCTGACTGGAGGCTTCAAATGATTTTCCTCTAGAGAAAAATGCAGGCACTAGTGGCTTGATCCAAGTTCTTCCACTGTGTCTTCTGTGTCTGTTTCTGAGTGTGAATTGTTGCGCATATATATTTGCTGGGCAATGTAGGGTCAGATGGATTTACAGCAGATAAACATGTGCCTTTGAATATGCTAAATTTATTTATATGTGTTTTTTTTCCTTTTCATATCTTGATCTGAGGATTATTAAATTGATATTAGAAAACACTACATTGTAAATGTTATCTTTATGACTCTTTGTCCAGGATGCCTCAATGATTGAGAAGAGGGAAAAAAAAGGAATTAAGGCATTCTGTCAAAATTGGGTGTTTCGTTGCTATAAACCTCCACCCTCCATTTTACCGGGTGTTGGGACACCCGGTAAAAATTCTTAGAAAACCAGTAGGAACTTAGAAAATGTTGGAATGTGTTTAGGAGACACTCTTCTTGTCCAGAAGATTCCTAAAATCTTGATGGAACAGAAAACTGTTTCACAGCTCCTATTTTGGAAGCTGAGAGAGCTGGAGTGTAGCCTTTAGCTACACTGGAGGTGGTTTACTGGATTAGAATGTGCAGCAACAGCATTAATGCAGAGCCTGGCTTATCTTCACAGCAACAGAGAACATTTGTAAAATCACACTATCAGCACTAGCATAAAGACAACTTAGAAGAGCTTCAAATATTCTCTGAAAAAAACCTCACCATTAATTCATATTCAAAAGGAGTTGCTCCACTGCTGATATAAAAGATGGAGTCTATCTTTGGGATGGGAATTGTGAGGAAGGACCTTCTGGGACCATATCTTCATCTTCATAAGGGTTTTATGAGAGCCTGCTGATTCTTATAGATGCTCCAGAAATACTAACTGAAGATCTCTGCATCCTGTTTTGTTCTGTATCATTTTGGAGCAACTCAGGGGTCCATGACAAGTCCCTGATGGTTCAAACTCTCTTCTTAGATGTCTGGAGGCAGATGTCTGGAGGCAGACTCTGACTTTGGGTTGCTGAGATACTTGTGATGAGTGCGTACAGCTGATCTTACCAGGCACTGAACATTCTGGAGAGAGTCAGAAATCAGTGGTTGTGGTTACTCCAGCAGTGTGGAGTAAGCACAGAACTGGTTCCTTTGGCAAAATTACTCAACTGTTTAAACCCACAATTAGACCCCTTTCTGGACTGAGACAGTGTACCCTACTTTGGGCATCCCTCACCCAAAAGATCTTACAAGAAGGATCTTATAAGTGCCCCTAAAATAATTGTGCTTTTGCTGGTGCAGCATATATGCAGGGAGATTTTGTAAGAGATGGGGGGCAGGACCTGGGGAATCAGGACAGTGAGATGAAAGGGATGGGAATTCTAGGTCCTCCTAAGCTTATGGGGAAAGTGAATTGAGAATTCTTTTCAAGAGAGATCAGATTGCTGGGCAGTAATCACCTTAGTGGACCATCCTCCACAGCCAGGAGAAATGAGGTTTTCATAGGGCACCTGGCAGAGGGGCAGGTCGAAGGGACACAGGCCAAGTTTTTGTGATCACTCTTTACAGCCTTGCTTGAGGAGAAGGTATTAAAGCACTTTCCTGAATCTCATCCTTTATCCTCCTGCATGTCCAGGATGAGCAAGATGAGAATTCTGAACAGGTTTCATCTGGTCCTTTTCTGAGACCAGCAGTAGTAGCAGTTCTCATGGTACATTTGTCATCATCAAAGTGACAATTAACCCCACCTGGGAGAATCACCTCTCTGAGAGCAGCATGTCCGGGTACATGCCAAGCCACGGGAGGATCAGCATCCACCAGCTTCCCTTACATCTTCCAGTGGTAGAAGTGCTGCCCAGGTGGGCTTTCCCAGCCCTTCCTCCCCTCCTCTCCCAGGGAGGGGAATGCCACATCCCCTCCCTGTGTTGTGTCAACCCACCTCAAACCTCCACACACGTCACTTGAGCTCTTTTCAATCTGCTGCCCTAAGGGTTTAATAAAGGTAATGACACTTATCTGCCCCAGGCCATCCCTGTAAGTCAGCTGTAAGTCTGCTGTAAGTCAGCAAAGAGTGCTCTGATCTTGTAAATCACACTGTAAATTGCTTACATATCTCTCAGATTTTGTTTGTTTATTTGTTTCAGTTTTCCTCTGCAGCTCTCAGCTGGTGCTGGACAAGGGAGTCTGGATCAGACCAGCCCAACCATGGATTTCAGCCAGCATGGCAAATCTGGAATAATTTATCTTTTTTCTTTTTTTTTTTCCCCAAGTAGAGCAGCAGCAAGTTTGCTTTTGAGCCAGCACCTCACAGTCCCTTGTGATGATCACAGATACAAAAATCGTGTGAGGTTGCTTGGTAACAATCAAATGTAAGTACTATACATGTCCTAAGGACTGCACTGTATTTAATCAAAAGTTACAAATACTATATAAACACACCAAATTCAGGAGAATCTGCTAATAATTCAACAGAGCAAGGGTAATATGCTGCTCATAAATTTAAAACTCTCTACATATTAAACAGGAACTGCTGACAACATAGCACTTACCATAAAATCTGTAGAAATGGGGAAAAATATGATTCTCTGGCCATTGATAAATCAAAGACATGAAACCTATGGAGTAAACCCAAGAAACAGTGAAGTACGCCTGCCAGAATCAAAGAAAACAGCATCGAAATTAACCCAAGCAAGATCTAGACTCAAGCTATAGCCACAGATCAAAACATTCCTCTGCATATAAACATCCTGCCACGGGGGCTGAGCAACATCTCACATTAGTAATACTATATTCCCCAAGAAGGGCTTTCAAGGCACACATCAGCACAAAAGATGTGAAGTTCAAAGCCAACAATAAGAAAACAATTAGAAACAGAAATCTCCTGCTCAAGGACTCCACCAAGAATGGCAATCTCTTTTATTAGCACAATAATCCCTGCAGTGGTGAAGAAGAACTCTTAGAGAAGTCAGAGAAGAGACAAAATAGTCTGCAAAAATTAGAATAACAATATGCTAGTGTAAAATATTTTATATGTTCATAGTGGGAAACAAACTTCTACTTCAGGAACTCCTTTTCTCTATCCATGTTTCCTTTATTTCCTAGATTTCTGCTGCAGCTGTTAGAGAAAATATCCCATCGCAACTGCGATGGTGCTAATCACAAATTGTTAAAATAAACATTGTCTTTAAAATAAAACAATGCAGCAGCTGTGCTGCTGGATCAAGTTCATCCCTCTTTCTGTTTTCTGACAACTGCTCCAAGTAAAGGGCTTTACCTGCCCCATCCAAGATTTGCCACCATTACTGCTGTTGCTCCAGTTACTTCAGGCAACGCTGGAATTAGCTTGTCTTTTCCAACATTTACTCTTCCTGAGATTGTTTTTGCTTCCTTGGCAAATGTAATTTCAGTGAATTGACACTGAAGAACCACCTATGACAGATGTTTGCTCAGAGTTTTCCTGTGCAGTAATACAGTCCAGGGAGAATGGTGAGGCCACTGAGAACAGTTTAACCACAGGTGAGACTTCCCTCCCAGGGAGGTACCCAGAGATTGGCTGGAATGGGACAGGTTTACCTCATCTAAGCAGTGGCCTTGAGACCCCAGCTTCTCGTGCTTTTTGTTGAAATGCAGCATCCACAGTGCTTCGTTTCGTTAGGACAGGCAATTAATTGGGAAGGCTTATTTGGGGGCGATCAATCATCCCCAAATATTCCATGTCTTTCCTATCAGCACATTGATGTGCTGGGTCATATGAATGTTGGAGAACTTTGCCTAAGATAAAAGATCAGATTTTTACTGTTCAAAACTGTTTCTTCAGAAACATTGAACAAGAGGAAACTGAGTAGTGGAGGAGGTATCCATAGCAGAGGAGTGAGTCCCCGTGGTGATTTCCATGGGTGAACACTGTCCCGTCGCCGATGGCCAGTGTACCTGTCACTCCTCTCCCGTGCTCAACAGCCTGAGAGGGAGGGAAAGAATGGGTGTAGGAGGTCCCTGCTGTCCTTTGTTTCACACCATAAGCTTTTACCTAATTTCATTTGAGAAAACATAAATCTCCCTGGAGTGGGCTGTCAGTGAGCTCGTTTGGGGAGGGGGTTATAGAGAGATTGCCTTGGGCTAAAATCAACTTCCCCCTCTTTATTTGCTCAAATCTTTGGCAGCCCCTAGGAACGTAAACCAAGCAACTTTGTAGCTGTCCCTTATTAAAAACAAGTCATATAGAACAAAAAAACAAGTTAAAAAAGTGATAGGAGCGGTGATGCGTTCCAGACCTGGTCCTGAGTGGCAGGTGGTTAACAGGAACCTTCTGAGGAGCTGTGCCAGGAAAGGTGCCCCAGGTATGGTCTCTGCAGTTGTATATGTTAGCAATAATTTCTCCAGCAATTCTCTGAGGTTGTGAAATAAATATAGGCTCCAATAAAATAGATGGTGCTTGTATTTAATTATTACTGTGCTCAGAAAGAGCTTGCACAGTGTCAAGAGGGCCATAAGGTGAACAAAGAAAGTGAAATGTAACCTGAAAACATTATGCAGCTATGAATTTTGATAGATTAAATGGATGAGGAGAGGGAAAAAAATCAATGCAGGTCTTCCACTCTGGGATATGACTGTGAATACTTTACTCTTAAATCCTCCAAAGACACGTGCCAAACAAATTCTCATGTGAGGATTTTCATTTTTCACTGACTGCCCTCAAAACAAAGCCCATTCAATGAACTCCATGACAATGCAAGATTTTTCCAGGGAACCTAGATCCCAAAAAATCAGCCTGCTATAATTTCCAAGTACAAAGAACAGATAATCATCTCTGGTTGCAGGTCCTGGGTTTGCTTCCAGGATGATGATGGTCGAGGTGGTAGTTTCTGCATTCAAATTGAGTGCTTCACCCAGTCTTCTGTGAAATAATGACCCATGAAAGGAACAGTGAATTTGGGCAGTTGTGAACAAAGTGTGTTTAGATAATAGTGCTAACCAACATTATACCCCTATGTCACAAATGTTTAGACAAACTCTGGTCTGTTAAAGGTTATTTCGGCTAAGAGGACAAAATTATCCCACCAGGAGTTTTTACTGTTGAATCATTCTGTTTACTTATTGAGACTAATGAAGCTCTGTTTCTCAAACGGAGAGAAATCAAATAGCAACTAGCCATTAGTTTCATTTGCTCGTAGTTTCAAGTGTCTGTCAGTTGTCTCTCAGCCCCTCATCTCTAGAGGTGTCCCTTTCAGCTTCTTCTGGGCTCTATAACCTTCCAGCTTTTTTTGACATTGACACAAACTTTTGGGGATAATGGCCAGTGACACTTCTTCATCAACATGTCATTTTGGTTTAGAGAGTTGTGCCACAGAAGCCACTGTTATTTCAGCTATTTGAGTTCACTATGTAGCGTCGCTGTTCCTTGACAGTTTTGTGTGTGGATCTCAGCAGTTTGTAGCCCCTCCATAACACTAATTCACTAGAAATGACTGAATAACTATAATGAATTAGCCATAAACTTTGTCATTAGCCAAGGTGGCTGTGCAAGGACATTAACCCAGAAGAAGAATGGTAGCAATTACCAAAGTCAAAAACTGCACTGCAAGTGACTGCATTGCTTGAGTAAGTAAAACCAGTGAAATGTTTGGAAAGTCTCCTCAAGATGAGCCCCAATTCCGAGCCCCACTACCCACAGGCTTCTGAACCATAGGTTTCAAGTGGGATGAAGAGTTGAGTATTACAGATGGTACTAAATTTTTTTCATACCATTGTATAAACTAAATTTTTAAAAATGGGACAGTGCTGATTTAGTTGGTTTTTACCTTAGAACTTTGTCCAAATACAGTAATTTTTAAAGTTATTTTCATTATTCTGTAATCATTTTGCCACTGACATTTACTTATCTTCCAATCTATGTTGGGATTATGGTAGGCAATAAAATTAAAATGTCAGCCTTCTATTTCACTGTGCCCTGTCTTTTTTATTAAAGAGAAATTAAATTCTGTAAGGAAACACATATTCTTCTAACAACCATCTTTAAATACTGTGTCTAGTTTGGAGTTTTTGGTTGGAATAACAAGTCATTTTGAAAAGGCTCAATCTGTTTGGGTGTTGTGGGGTTTTAATTGAACACCTTGAATAAACTGCTATGAATCACAGTGCCACTGCAAAGGGAAGCAGCAGGTCTTGCAGCCAGGGGAGCACCACGTGAGACATACTGCGTGGGCCTGGTGACATACTCTGTGCCTCATGGGGAGCCACTGCAGACTGCCTGGGGCTCTAGCACTTTATTTTGTCTGTAGGAGATGAAATGTCAAATTCCATTTTGCAAGGAAGCCCTTAAAACTCCGGTCTGGTTTATCCATTTGATGCTAAGCTGCTCTGAAGGGTCATGCCTCTGCTATGTGGAGCAGAGGAGGTCAGTGTGAAGGTCATGCCTGGTTTGCAAGGCTGTGTGATGGGTTCACTGGGACCCACCAGTGACAGAGGCTCACAGTGGTGTCACTGCAGCATCGGTGTGGTGTGTACCAAGGGCACGGCCATCTCTGTGGGAGTGCTGACTGCTGGCCCAGCCGTGTTCACATACAGCTGGAAATTTAAAAGCAAATCATGCCCAAGGGTAAGGTTCATCCCTGCAAGAGAAGAGCATCAGAAAGAGCTTTGAATTTTCAATAAACAAAGATGAAGCTGTTGACCAGAAAAGCTTGTAGTGTGCAGGCCTTCTCCAAATCTTCAGAGCTTCCACCTTTTCCACATTCCCACCGAGCTTCTCACAAATGCTGGCACCTGTGCCCATGTGTATGCCTGTGCAGCAGGCAGGAGAACATGCTAGAGACTAGGCTTGCAGCAATGCCAATAAATATTTGTGAAGAAATGCTGAATTAGAGGATAGTAGAGGCCTGGTAAATGGAGACAGGAGAATACCACTTGGGAGAAGATGCACAATGGATAACAGGGTCATTCATGTGAAGGTAAAATGGTTTGGAGACAATAGTATGAAGATGAGAGGGAGTTGGAAGATGCAAGGATGCAAGTCTGCTATGGGAAATAATGGGGAGCTGGGCAAGGGCATGCCTGGCTGTACCTCTCCTAGGAAATGAAATGGGCCAGGGAACATCCCTGAGCACACCAATTTGCCTGTCTGTATTAGCCCTAGCTATTTATCAAGAGTAGTTTTCAAATGGCTACGGCTTTGGAGGCTGAGAGATCTACCTTTAGGTCACTCTAGATCAGCTGGCCTTGCCTTCATTATCCTGTACAGCAACAATAATTTTGTGTATGTTTTTTAGATCATGTGCCATCTCCAGAGGTCCTGGGAGTGACTGAAGTCCATGAAGTATCATAAAGGGTTGCTTCATTAGACAGGCAATTTGGAGTCTAGTCACACTGCTCACATGATGTGGGTTGGGTTATCTTTGTGACATGAAGCCAGGTCTCAGGCAGCAGGGAACAAAGCCCCAGTCAGAGCAGACACAGCAGTTCTGGTCCTTGGTGCCTTTGCAGAGTGTTGCTTGGTGTGTGTGCGTGTGTGCAATAGATGTTCCATCAAAGTTATGCCAACAGTGGCTCAGGATATGTCCAAATAAGTCCTGCTCTAAAGGACTTCGATTTTTCTGTTTAGATGGGGTTGAAGAAGTCAAGTTGGAAAACAGAGGGACAAAGGCTGCAGGAGAATGAATGAGATAATCGAAGTCCAACATAAAGGTTTGTTCAGAGAGATGAGAGGAGTTGCAGAAGAGCCTAGAGCCATCAAAGTATACACAGAAAAAACCATCAAATATGCTGAAGGCTCACCAAGGTGAGAACAGGAATGTGAAGCTCACTGGAGATCCTGGAGGTGGGCAGCCTCAACCATGCCATGTTGGCAAACACAGTACTTTAGGGTATCAGGAAAGACTTGGAAGAGGCATGGGAGGACAGGTCTGTAGGATTTTAAACATACAAGGAATGGAGAGAGAAGGGTGTTCTCTGCACGTGCTATGTGAAAGATCATCAGAGGGAATTTGAGGAAGAACGGGAAGATGCGAGAGAACATTTGTTTGATTATGTTGAAGAGGGAAGGCTTTCTCTGTAACAGCACTTACCTGAAATCAATCCTTCCTTCCTTCCTTCCTTCCTTCCTTCCTTCCTTCCTTCCTTCCTTCCTTCCTTCCTT
>VXAX01002066.1:1077769-1135544 GCA_013399835.1 Leptocoma aspasia
CCTGCCTTCCTTCCTGCCTTCCTTCCTTCCTGCCTTCCTGCCTTCCTGCCTTCCTTCCTGCCTGCCTGCCTGCCTGCCTGCCGTCCCTCCGTCCCTCCGTCCCTCCGTCCCTCCGTCCCTCTGTCCTACACACTGGAACATGGCAGATTTGAGGCAAGCAGATGGTCTGCAGGCAGAAAGAGATGCTTAAGCTGCCTGGCCCAGAGGCATCACCACACATTTATTCAGACCAGGGTCTATTTTGGGTTTGGCCCCCTTCTTGGCACAGTCCTGAGCTTCTCCTGTGACTCTGCCAAACTGTGAGCTGAGTCTCCTTTTTTTTGACAGAACTGGCACACGTTGTTCTTCATTCCCAATCTGTTTTTTAGAGTCATTTTTACAGCAAATAGCCAAAGGAAACAACATTTTACTGCATAACAAGACAGCTCAGAAATAGTGAAATGGAGGTGAGAAATACGTTATCAGGAATTAAATTAATCATTTAAAAAAAGAGGTTTGAGAGCAGATTAGTTCATGCCTTTGTGCTATTTTTATGACTCCTACTATTGCATTGTCAGGTCCTGGCATAGCATTGTGTCTGGAGCTTCAGCCTGTGGTGCTGACTGCAAAATAAGCACTCACTTTGGAATGCTTTTCTCATTTTGTAAATCATCTTTCCCTAAAGAAAATCAATGAACAAGTGACCCAGACAGTCAGGTTCACTCCCTCCAACGGTGCTGCAAAGCCTGGGATGCCAAGGGCTGGCTGTGCTTGGTGCTTGCTGTTCCCACCATGCATTTGAACACTGATTAAATGGAGCAGGAACAAACCCACCTCCCCCAGGCTCCAAGCAAGGTGTGCAGGTGCAGGCTCCTCTCTTGGAAAGGCACCTGCTGTGCTGCCAGCTTTGGACAAGCCACAGCCACTCAGCTGCTGAGGCCTGCATTTCCAGCATTGAATTCTCCAGCAGCCCAGCCTGAAACACAAGTATTGCTCCAATGTTACTCTTCTTAGCATGTGCCACCAGCATTCCCCAAAGTGGTTCCATATCTTCTGTCTCTGCATTGCTCCCAAACCTCCAGATGCTCCTCTGGTGCTTCCTTGCAATGACAGCTTCTCCTACATGAGTAGCCATGGAGCAGACAGGTTGTCCTCTGAGCCCAGGGGCTGTGTCTGTTCTGGCACACATAATTAATGCCCTCTGCTGGCTCTGAGCTGTGTCCAGCAGCTGGTTGGGATGGCTTAGCTATTCTGCTCCCAAAATGATGCTGGGATTGTGCTAACAACTTAATGGGGTGGACATGTTCCCAGGCACTCAGATACAAACCAGGCTGTCTAAGCAAGAGAGAGCGAAGACTGTGCAATGTCCTCCCTGGGTGATGGGGTAACTGGCCCCTCTGAATTTCTGTAGGGCTCAGGCTCTATGTCTCAGAGCAGACCAGTCCCAGGTTTCCTAGTCTTGGCCATCCTGAAGTTTCATCCATCAAGAAACTGAAGGTTTACTCAAAGAAAGTAGGAACAGGCAGAAGGAGTGAGAACTTTGACACCCTGCAGGTCATTCCAATCTACAGACTGTTTTGCAAAGGGAAAAGTGCTGGCATGATGAAGGGAATCCATTTTTTTGGAGGTGTGAATGGATGGGTAGATAGATGGATGGATCAATGAATAGATGATGAGCAGGACAAAGACAAACTGAAAAAGAACAGTTACAAAATATCTAAAGCCTGTGAATACAAACAGAACAGAAAGGTAAGGATAAGAAAAATATGGTCTTTCTAGAACCATCTTTTCATTTAGCCACACCTTCTGACTGTAGGGATCCTATTTGACAACCCTCTTCTAACCACAGACAAAGGTAATTTCCATCTATGAACGTGTAAACCGGGATTAGACACAAGGAACTGGCCTTAAAGTCACAGGAGACACTTCACACATAACACCAATTATTTTTAGCCTAAAACTTATATTTCCTACCCTTATATGCCCTTAAATCTTGTTCTTCATGCAGATGCAGACAAGAACTGTTGTAAACAGACCACTAGAAACATACATCAAGAGAACCAAAATTAAGGGCACACTTTCAGCTTTACATGTCTTGTTGCAAAGACTAATATAAAATGTAGTGAGTACTTTGCAATGTGCACCGCACAGGTCAAACATAACATGCTTTGTTACAAACTGACCTTGGCTAGACTGTAACTTTCTTAGAAGGTTTCAAACCACAATGAACTGAAGAACAGCAAAGACAGCGGGAAAAATTTTAGCATCTAATTTCTCCTAGAAGTTTCTCTGGTAGAAATTCAAAGTTCACATTTTTGCCCATGGACAGGATGATGTATGTGAGAATTTGTGTGACATATGCTCTAGTTCATTAAGAGAGTAATAAAACTTAAATCTTTCTGCAGTCATAAAACTATTTCTCACCTGGATCACCACTACAGAAGTTTGTGAATGTTTCCATCTGAATTGTACTTGAAGTATAAAATGTTATTAAATCAAAATAATTTTCAACCACATTTGACATGTGCACACCAAAACATCAGCCTTACCGTGTCACAAATTTCATCCATTTATGTCCTTTACCTCTCTTTCTTCTCTTTTTATTTCTATTATTAATTAATGAAACTCACAAAATCGAAGAAGGTAGAAACAAATGTTTCAATTTCTTAGACTATTGCTTGCTTACCTCCAGTTTTCCCACAGCAGAAGGAATACACATTCCTTGTCTTCTGTCTCATGGCTCTCAGCCTTGAATGACCAGGTTGGGTTTACTTGGTTGGTGCAAGGAATCATGTCCCAGCCTTCTCTCTTTCTTAGTGCTTATGTAATTAATTTAATAGGGTATACCAGGACTATTCCAACAGAAAACTCCCTCATTTGATAGAGAAGGAATCCTCTTCCATGCTGGCAATGAGGCTGGATGCAATAGCAGGCAGTCAGCTGCTACTCCTGTGCCAGATGTAGTTCTTTGCATAGCAGGAACACATCAGGGCGGAAGTATGACCAGATGCCCACAGGTCAAGCCCAGAGCATGTGCTTGCTTTTTTTTTTTTTTTTTGAATGTCCAGCTCTGGATGTTTTATGTTTTTTCTCCTTGCTCTAGCATACAGGTCCACATCCACATCTTCCAGTGCACGCAAGCACGCTGCACTCCCACCCTGCTCTGTACAGCACTCTGTACTGCTCTACAGAGATATCAGGACTCCTGTCTCTGCCTTGGTCCTGAAGTAGTAAAGGATTAGCTGATGGTTTCAGGATCAGCCTGGTCCTCTTTTAAACCCCAGGATGGGGTTGCTGCTTTCATGCCTCTGCATCCTCTAATGAATTTCTTTGCTTTTATGAACACGCTACACCAGTGCCATCATGCTGGGTCTTAGTCTGTGTCTGGTCATGCAGTGTAGCAGCCACAGCAGTTTGGCAGTGGAACAGGATCCTTAGGACTGTGTGCAACAGGGCTCCCTGAAAGAATGGGAATGATCCTCACACTGGGGGAGTGGGAAAGTATTCAACTGCTGGGAAACCAGCTGAATTTAACAAATGAAAATTGTTTCTTCATTTGGATAGCATAGGCTGCCAGCTTTTCTCAGTAGCTGCCTGACAATCAAGTCCTGCACCCAAAATCTGGCAGGCCAAGGGTTTTCTAGTTTCTTGACTTTCCCCCCAGCCTTTAGCTGTGCTGGTTAGAGCCATCACTGGTTTCTCTGGCTTCTGCCTGGTGTTCGCCTTTGACTTAAGAGGTGGATGTTATTTCCAAACTACTGCCACAGACAGTGGATGAAAGCTGAGCCTCTCTCAGACAAGCATCACTAATAGCTCCCATTTCTTACAGGTGCTATAGTAGGAGGTCCTTATCTCCTGCATCAACTGCAGAATCTTCTCTCAAGTTGTCTTAAATGTCTCAGCACTCCTGAACTGTGCTCAAGCTAAAAATTTGCACTCAAGAAGTTCATGCAGATTGATGCTTTTGGACAATATGTCAAAAGCATAAACCCATGGTTTTCCCAACATCTTTTCCATGCATTTTCCTTCAGTGTAGTGCTTCAACTATCTCCTCATACAATCTGCTGCAGATTAACATTGGAATGGAAACTTGTGTAACATCTTTTCTAACACAGAAAAAAGCAACTTGCTTACATTGGTACTTGACATTTCAATGTGCATATCATCCATAGAAAATGTCAATAACTGGGATGAGCAATTTCGTCAGAGGGAATGAAATTAAAATGAACAAATGTAATTGTAGCTAACTTCCAGTCTCTGGAAGAACATGCTATTGAAAGTTGTTATAGATGAAAAAATATCTTAAACTATGAACACTAACAGGCAGCAGATCATTGGGTATGTATGTGTGAACAAGTGACTGTCCAAAAATGAACTTTTGAGTGCTGAAGAAGAAACTACCTGCCTGTGGGAGGGACACGTAGGCCTGGGGGGAAGAAGGGAAATGACTGCAGGATATAAAGATAGAAGGCAAGAGTTTGAAATTAGGCTCTTAAATAAACCCCAGTACCCAGATCCACCATGTGTTGTTATTTACTATGTCTCACTTCTGACAAAGTTGTAATTAAACCTTGAGCAGAGCTGAGAGGACTCCTTCGATGAGTAATGTAAGGAGGTTTTATTTAAAAAGGCATCTGTGGAACAGAAAGGGAAGAATGTCTGACTGGACATTTTCTTTTATAAATAAATTTTGGGTTTTGGTGGTTTTTTTTTGTTTTGTTTTGTTTTGTTTTGTTTTGTTTTTGAAATGGGAAACAGTTGGCTCAACAGCTGCCAGTTATTTGACTGCACAAGATTTGCAATGATGATATGATGAGCATATTTGGAATAAGTTTTTGCTACACTATTAAAATAGGCTGGCAGGGGAGGAGGCACTTAAAACTACTTTTTTAAAGTGTACAGATTTTGTTTTCTACATCTGAAAGCATTCTTATCCCAAAAGATTTCTGTCAGATTCTGAAGCAAATGGTATAGCAGGAAAATTAAGGCAAGGTAAAACCTGATAATCCTGTGTCAAATTAAATGTAAGTGTGTGAAATGCTGTTTCCTTTTGACAGGTGAGAGAAAGCAAGCTGCTCCCACAAAAAGAGCGCTCCTCTTTTTTTCTGACCAACCTTATAATCAAAGTGTGTCTATAGTTTGAAAAAGATAATTACTCATTATTTTTGCATGAAGGAGGCTTGGGAAGACTATGCAAGAAGTTATGTAAACCATGTAAGAAAATATTCCATGCCTCGGAAAATTCAGAAGTGTGGAAAAGGACATGACTGGGGTAGCTAATCACAGCAAGGATGAAGCATTGTGTCAATGACACAATCATGGCTGGCATGATAAATGGCACTTGAATTTCTCAGGTAAGCACATTTCTTAACTACATGCTTCAGAATATCATTCCCAAGGTGGATTGCTAGAGCTGTACATACACTAAAACAAAGGTGCTGGGGAAGAGACCTGAATATCCATGGAGGGTACACCCAGGGCACACCCTGGCATGGTACTAACCTTTGACACTACACCTGTTCCCAACAATGTTTGGTGGCTTCTGAGAAGCACCTGGTATGTGCTCATCCAGCACTCCTTGAAGAGGATCTTGGCTAGAAGATGCCAGACTGAGGAGATGGAGGGTTGTACACACAAGTACAAGACCATCAACCCACCCAGCTCACACTGGCTATTCCACCTGGAGCTGTCAGGAGACACTGGGAAAGGTTTCAGTATCATTTGTGATAAATAAACATGAAGTTCTCTGAGCTTCTGCCAACGTTTGCATTGTGCTGGATTACAGAATCTGTTTGCACAAACTCCTGTCACCTCAGCAGCAGTGAGCTCAGCATCATGAATTTTGGGATGTGTCTGCAGAGGGATGCTGTCATGCCCTGCTGTGCCATGCCACTGATGCCTTTGGTCTCTGAGGTGTACTGGGGGGTCTCAGAGGGACTTAGTGGAGCAAGTGTGCAGGGAGGCTTGTACAGCTTGGATCAAATTTGAGTAATGCACAACTATTTACAGCTTCTTCTGGTCCAAGCCCTCCCTTTTCTGTAGTTGACAAGACAGATAGTGAAATAGTTCCTTTCAAGTTATTATCACCCTGTTAAACTATCTACTTGATGGCTTTTTCCCCATTCTTCTCTATTATCCAGAGGGTTTGTGTGTAGAAGTATTTTTGCTGTTGATCACAGGGTTTAAAAAGAAGGGTTACCCAAAATAAAGATCTTGTTGCTGGCTCTATGTGTGACTTAGTCTTATCATTCCTGATTTTCAGTTGATGAGGCTCATGCATTCTTCACATGCTGGAAGCCCTGAGATACTCCTGGAAAACTCCAGTGTGATGAGCTTAGGAATTTTTCCATTTCAGTCAACAATATCTCTTCTCTCCTCCTCCATCATTTCTCACGGCAAGGCTTATGTCAGACACAAACAGCACTGCTTCTCAAATAACTCAACCTCATAGAAGGAGGTGAGCTGTCATTTATTTTTCAATCTTGGCCAAATAACTCATAGAATCTGAATGACTAATTTACCCTGTGCTTGGAGAAGGACAGGAAATGTCAGGGGAGTGCAAATAAGCAGGCAGATTTTGCAAAGTCAACCCTCATGTAGGCTAGATTTCTCCACTTAAATTAATGTCCTAGACCCCTAGACCCCCTTCTCTCATTCCCTACACCCAGTGTTCCCAGCCTCAAATGGTTTTGGCACAGCTGTGTGCCAGAACAAGCCCTGTGTGTTGTGCTTCACCTTAAAACACTGTTTATATGCTACCGAGATGGTGCTCAGGCTCCGTACCAGCTCTCTGGTTTCCCCTGTGCAGGGGAGCCCTGGTGCAGCTGCCAGACTCTTGGGGACTTGGGAAATGCACATTGCTCACATGGGGGACATCCAGCAAATCTGCTGCTACCCATAGATGCTTTAATAAGCTGGATAAATGGCTGATTAAAGCCTTGCCCAGCCCTGCTGGAGGCTGAGCTTGTTACTCTGCTTAGATGGTGCCTTGGCTGAAACGAAGCACCTCCTGCAGCTCCGCGGGAAATGTCAGCGCGATCCTGTGAAGGTGTCACGTCCCGAAATGTCAGCAGGGAAACGAGCAATGATTTTTCTGGCACTACAAAGATGGTTCTGCATGTACTGCCTCGTATCACAGCGGGACTGGGCAGATGATAGACAGGGCTGGTGGGAAAAGCTATTTTCTCCTGAAGCTCACAAGGCCAGAGAATGCTCATGTCACTCCAGCCAGCTTGGTTGTGCCAGCTCCTCAGATAAAAATCAGCTTCTTGACTGTGGGCTTTGAATAGCCCTTAAAAGGCATCACAAGATGTAAGAAGATTAAGGTGCTTCATAGCTTTCACTTTCTTGGAAAGCTTCTGGAGCAGGGAATTTCCTCTCTCCCATAAGTAGTCCAGAATCTACTGTGGTATAAATCTTCCCAGCAAGTAAATACATGGAGTAGCCTTTTTGGCAGGGCTGCTCAATCCCTTCATCTCCCATCCATCCTGTATTGATAGCAGGGGTTTCCCTGACCCAGGTGCAGCACTTTGAACTTGGCCTTGTTAAATCTCATGAGGTTCTTATGGACCCACTTCTTGAGCTTGTCCAGGTCCCTCCAGATGGCATCCCATCCTTCAGGTGTGTCAGCCATGCCACTCAGCTTGGTGTTGTCTGAAAACTTGCTTGATCCCACTGCCTGTGTCATTGATGAAGACAATAAACAGTCTGGTTCCAATACAGACCCCTGAGGGACACTGCTTGTCTCCAATCTTCATCTGGAAATTGAGCTGTTGACCACCATTCCCTGGATGTGACCACACAACCAGTTCGTAATGTGGTGACAAAGGGAGGGTTTTCTGGAGGCTGTTTCCATGCCCCATGGCCAACGACCTGGGACCAGCCCAGAAGTGGACATGCTCTCCACTGTCTCTGGGGATGCTGTGGGTAAGAAGCAATGGACAGGATACCTTTTACAGGTACGGAGGTTCATCCTTTACAGGGAGACTCTGGCTGTGGGAGATACTTGCACATGTATATTTTAATTACAGCTGGTAATTCCTCTTGTCGACAAGTCACAATGTTTGTGGCCAGCACATTGGAGGCAATCCCAGTTCTAACACTTCAGATCTGCTTGAATACCCAAAATGGTAAATTTGGTTTTTTAAATAATGAAACAAAATACGTCTCATTTACACATGCAGGTGCAGTTCTGTCAAGGTTTAAAACCATTCTAAACTGGGAGAGAATGCTGATGTCTGAAGTGACAGCTATGTCAGTGTGAAAACTGTGACTACAAACATTGCTGGACGTGGACTGAGAGCCTGAGCATAGTCTAGCTGCTCCTTAAGAAAAGTAGTGGATGCTCCTTCCCAGAAAGAGAGCAAGTAAATTCATGACAGCTGATTTTTCCCCTATGACAGTTCTTCCCTTGGCAAAGCAAAATGAATTAGAAACAAAATCCCAGCACAACATCTACCCTGTCCCTGTGGTGTGCAGCTGAATGTATTGCAGCAGATGCCTCTGATGCCCTCTAAGAGCACAAGGACATGATTATTTTCAGCAGAGCTGAGTCCTTAATCAGAAAAAGAGAGCACAGCACAGTGGCTATAGGCTTCATGAGATGGACAGAGCCAGAAACAGACTGGAAAAAGGCAGACATCACTCCCATCTTCAGGAAGGGCAGGGAGGAGGCTGCAGGCTGGTCAGCCTTGGTACAGCTCCTGGGAAGATAATGGAGCAAATCCTCCTGGAAGCCATAACTATCATCTGAAGGACGAGAAGGTGATGGGGATCCAGCCCCTTGGCCTTACCAAGAGCAAATTGTGTCTGGCCAAACTGGTGGCTTTCTATGGTGAAAATTCTGTGGTTAAGAGGGAGTTGCTAGAGATTTCAGACAGATCTCAGCAGCCCAGAGATGTAGAGTTGCAGAGCCCCCATAAAATTCAGTAAAGACAAATGAAAAATAGCTGGAAGGGAATAATCCTCTATCACAGTGGAGGCCGGGGGCCCACTGGCTGGAAAGCAGCTTTGCAGAGGTGGACCTGAGGATCCTGGGGTCAAAAAATTGTCATGAGCCAGCACTGTGTCATTGCAGCAAATAAGTTCAACGGCATCCTCGGTTGAATTAGGCAAAGCGCTGCCATCAGGTCAAGATAAGTGATCCTTCCCCTCTACTCGGCACTGCTGTGACTCATCTGGAGTGCTGGGTCCACTTCTGGGCTCCTCAGTATAAGTGAGACATGGACACACACAAGTGAGTCCAGAAGGGGCTGCCAAGCTGGTGGGGGACTTCAGCACATGGCTGTGAGGAGAGGCTGAGGGAGCTGGGCTTGTTCATCCCTCAGAAGAGAAGCTCGAGGGGGACCTAGCTGCATTGTTAGTTACCTAGTGGGAGTTGCAGGAAAGATGGAGCTGGATTTTTCTGGAAGGTGAACAGAGAAAGGCAAGAGCCAATGGAGACAAGTAGCAAACCAGGTAATTTCTCCTGCATAAGGAGAAAATCTTCTGAATTAGGATAAAATTCAGAAAATCTTCTGAATTAGAAGAAAATCTTCTGAATTAGGATAAAGATCAGGCTGAGAGAGCAGTGAGATCTCCATCCTTGGGAGGGTTCAAAACTCATCTGGGTAACCTACAGTAACCTTGATTTGAGTGGGTGGTGGTGAAGCAAGAGTTCTTCTGGCAAAGAGGAAAAGAGAGTTTCAAGATTTTAACAGAAAGATTCTGTACAAAATGGTTCCTGTAGTTCATCATTTGGAGTGCTGATGATTTCACTGGTAATATTGCCTGTCTCCATCTTCTCAGCAGTGCAGAAATTGTTAGGGGTTTGTTGGGCTTCCCTTGGCAAATGCTGAAAGCAGAGTATAAATACTGTGACTATGCTACATGCAGCTGTCAATCCTGCTTTGTTTTTAAGGAAATTCCCATTTCTTGAAAAACACCCTTTATTTGGTTTTCTCTCCCCACCTGAGTGGGGTGACACAGGCTGCTATGGAATTTTACATGGTGTTTGTTGTCAGTAATGGACAAAAAAGAAGTATCACAATAGGAAGGACTATTTCTGCTTTGTATTTGGCTCAGTCTCTTTTTTCCTCAACAGCTGGGATAACTAATTTGTGATGAAAAGATACATGCACTCAGTCCATTGGTTTCACACGTGTCTGACACAACCAGATCACCAGATTTGCCCTTGAATTCAGAGATTGACTTTGAAAACCCTTTGGAAATATGGATCTAGCTCTGGTACAGCTTGAAAAATCCTGTGTTGCAGGGACATTTGGTACTGATGTCAAGTCTGCTTGACATCAGCACGAGAGTGTGAATGCGAGCACAAAGCCTGTTCTCACACGGGGGGTGCATACTGGGAACGTGCTGGAGAGCTGGGGAGCAGCCCCAGCCCTCCTTCTCTGCAACCCTCCCTCTGCTGCTGCAGCAACACTTCTGCATTGCTGGGGCCCGTGCCAGCATGCTCTCAGCTGTCACCGCCCTGCCTCCTGCCCTCGGCTCCAAAATTAAATTGACAAATCACCAAAACTAAACATATGCGGCCTGACTTGCAAAATGGAAATAATTAAGTGTCTGGATGAAGGATTGCATTAACTCTGTGATGTTCAGGGGTGTCTAAGAGTCTGTCTGCTGCAGATGAGAATTTCCTGGGGACCTTTGTGCTGAGTGCTGTGGTGCAAGGCTCTGATCCATCAGGCTGGACAGCAGCTTGAGCACGGCTGGACTCAGGACCACCAGGTAACCCAATGCATCCTTTTATTTGATCACCAGCTGCACACAGTCTTGGTTTCTTACTGCACCCTGGCCAAAGCAGAAGGGACAATCAGCTTTCAAAAAAGGGCGAGTTTCCCAAAGCTGAAAATATTTATGAGAAAAATTGACTGTAAGGAAAAGTGACACAGATAAATGTGAGCTATATTTGGAAGTTAAAACCACTTTACCATGTGGTAAAAAACCCCACGTTACCATGTGGTCCTAAAACCATTATGCCACAAACACATTGGGAACCTATAGATATAGGTTTAAAAAGCCATGTGGTGTACAAAAGAGGAGAAAGAGAATAAACACAGAAAGATGGAAGTTGATCTACCTAATTTAGACACCTGACTGTTGGCAAATAACAGTAAAGCATCCCTTGAATCAACCTATTTCTCACTGCTGACTGGGGGGAGATACATAGACACCTTCTTCAGGAGAGTTTATCCATTCACTGCAAATTAGGGGCTCCAGCTGGGCACCCAGCTGGCTCTCACAACTGGAAAAACATTCAGTGGTTAAGTAGGTTAAGGAGGTTATAGAAGTGAAGATACAAGCAGCGAGGAAAACACCAAGAGAAGCAGAAGAGACCAGTGAGAAATCGGTGTCCAGTGAGGATAACGAAGAGGATCCTCTCCCTTCCCACCTGAGTGGCTCTGGCATCCATCTTAAACTTAAAAATGCCTCAGTGCAGTGCTGGGCATCTGGAACACAGGATCAATAACAACTCAGACAGGATGCACATGTTTAATAAACTCTGCTGGGCTGCATTTAGATGATATTTAGCACCATGTAGTGATAAGCAATTATTTTCTGTCCAGCATTAACTGAAAGGGACATTAAACAGTAACTGCCAACAGATTAAAAATCTGGTCAGGATAGCTTGTAGCCAAAAGATTGAGGTGCACAGGCACTGGTAGAGCAGGTGTTACTCTTGAGTAGATCTTTGACACTTAGGCAGGTTCTAGCACACAGCCCTAAGGATGAGGCTGGAGCGGTTTTTAGAAGGGGGAGATAAATAGCCAGATAGCTTTGCTAACACCACATACCTCTTGTACAAAATGATGGAATGCCCACCTCCTCCCTGCAGCCTCCAAGCACACAGTAAGGAACACAGAAATACCAGGGAAAATCACACAGGCAAAATAGTTTCTGCCCCGAATCATCAGCCCTATTAATCACCCAGGAGCCGTCCCCTTACTTAGCAAAACAAGGGTATAAGAAATTACTACATTTTTCAGGATTTGTAATGGATCCAAGGGATCTAGAAATATTTCAATCCTCTTGATTTTGCTTGTGTTTCTTAACATGCACTACACTATGCTGGTAGTGCTATATTAGCTAAATTTGCCTGTATTTTGGAGAGTGTTCTTTCCTGGATGAACCTGATACTACTTCTTTACAAACATCTGTTACATCCTCCATTGTTTCTTAACTGTTTTTGTGTATGTGTGCATTTTCCACATGTTTGTATATTTGGATTCTGTTTTGTTCTTTGCATCCATTTTTAGAAAGTAAATATAATAATTAATCCAAACATTTCCATATTCTCAACAGAGATGTTTTAATAGTGATTTGAACAATTTTCTCAAGAGAAAGAGCAGAGCTGAGGCTGTTTTATGTTAAAGCTTTCAAACACAGTTGTTTACCTTCTTTTAAGTGTCAGAAATTTATTCTTTAAATAAAGGAGAGCTCTGAAACCCTAATGGGAACTAGAAAAGTACTTAAGTGTACTGTTTAAATGTCACCTGTTTCCATTACACATATTGTAAGGAATCCGTGCAGGCTCTGCAGTGGCTGTGGTTTATGTCCTGGGGTGCCACGTCCCGCTGTGACACGGGCTCCAGAGTGCACAGAAGTTACCATGATGTTCTCTAGAGGCAAGGACAATGTGTCTTCTAAACGACACATACCTGTTTCAGATATCCTCAGCAGGCAGCCTGATAGCAGGCTGCTAACAAAATAAGAAGCGGAAGGTGCCTTTAAAGAACATTCCATTTTGGAATGGTCCTTAGGTGCTGCTGCATGGACTGGAACAGGTAGGAAACAGCTTATGATGGGGACAGAATTTTCCAGATCTTGCCAGTACAATACTACTTAGCCTCATGTCTGGGATCAGTTCAGTCCTAAAAGTTGTGAGACACAGGTGTGCTCCAGGGAGGGAGAGATACAGGACAGACCTTTCGGAAAACCTGAAAAAGGTTTTCATGGATCTGCTGGGACACACCAAGGAATGGCTCCCCCTCTGGCTGCTCACCAACGTCAGAGATGGATAGGGAAGTCTAAAGTGATTAAACACCTAATTTCAGGGGTCCAAATTAAGTGCTTAAATGTAGGTGAGATGACTCTGGGCAAGGGCAACCTTACTGCAAAATGCAGGCAGTTATCTAACTTTTCCCAGCAGGTATAAGGAATATTTTGATAATAAGCCCCATAAGCAGCAGGAAGCAGCACTTTCCTGTACCTGTGCAGCTGAGAGCAGAGTACTGAGCTGGCCTGTCTGTAAGTCTTTGCTGGCCAGGGCTCCCATCTCCAGACTGGTAGGCCCTTTCACAGTCTTGATGACTTCCAGCTCATTTTACATGGCACGTTAACTTAGGAGCAGATTCTCATGCTTTTATTCTTGTTGAGAGATGCCATTCTTCACACACAGCCCCATGGAGTCACCTGAAATACTTTTGTTGACATCAGCCTCAGTAAGCATATTATTTCTGCCTGTGGAAACTGCAATGAAATAAGAGGATGTTTGTATCTCCTGACTCTGAGACAGGCATCAGCCTTGGAAGCTCCATGTACCATTTGATTTTTGCATTTCCTTGTGATCTGCAACTCTTCTTTGGCTTAGGGAAAAAGGTGCCAGTCCTGATTCTTGCATCCTCTTTGCTTCTGCTTGGGCCTGTGAGCTGGAGGCACACAGGTCCTGGAGAAGGGGCTGCTGGCTGTGTGTTCGCCATACCATCATCTGCCTGATGATACAGATCAAAACCTCTTGACTTCTGTAGCATTTTACAAACTCATTCTCTCAAAGTCCTGCTCCATGGGATGTCAAGAATGGCAGGTCCGTGACAGACCTGAGAGTTTTTTTCTTTTTTTTTTTTTTTCTTTCAATCTGTCAGTATTGTGACGATAAGTTATTTTAAAAACACAGTTCAGGCAAACAGTAAATTTGCCAGAAAGCATGACCCCACACTATCCTGTAATTAAGCATAAAGTTAATTCACTAGAGGATTCCACTTGGAAAAAACATTTGTCTGGTTAGGACTTCTGTAATCAGAGGGCAAGATGCCACTATGCCTCCTGCATCCCAGGGTACATCATGTTCCTCCAAAATATGCAGTCTATATTTAGTGACCCCCTGCAGCCTGAGGGATTTGGACCCTGCCCATAGACAGCTGACTGTGAAGTGTAAGGCAGGGAGCCTTTGGGGTGACCCGGGCTGATGTGCTGGCTCTTGGTGTGGGCAGTACTCAAGCAGTGCAAAGCACAAGCAGTGAGGTGTGGAACAACTGCCCTGGTGGCCTTCAAACCCTCAGTGCAGGACAAGTGATGGGCACTGGGAACCTTATTGCTGCTCTTGGCTTTAAAGAGGTTTTCTCCTACTCACACGTGTGTCAGGGCTGCTTTATTGAATTCCTGACGGCAGCTTGGGGCCAGACAGCAGCTTTGGCTGGGGGTGGGCTCCTGTTTGGTACCTCCTGTGCTTTACTCCTCTCCTTCCTCAGCACTGCCTCATGCAGATGAGCTGCCTGCAGGAAGCTGCACTGGGGATGCAGGGCAGCCACTGAGCAGCTGTCACATGAGGCCCTGCTCACCCAGGGTGGTGGGGAAAGCTGGCAGAGCTGTGCTTCCTTGGCACCCTTCTCAGGGAAAAACTTCTCTCCATTCACCTGGCAAGTTGTAATGGGCAAAGCAATGATACTCATGTGAAAAATAGCTGCTGGGATCACAGTGGGGTAAGCACAGCTGGCTGCAGTGAGTCACTTCTCACACCTGTGTGACACTGCTGGCTTTCATGGAGAGCATTCAGATTTACAGCCATGTTGGTGGAACAGAGCTAGTATGTCTTTATTTCTTCCCTGGGTGTAATCAGCCATAGCCACTGAAGCCCATGCAGCAAATCCTCTCTGCTGAGATGAACCACAGCTTGGTGCTGGTGATGACCAGCAGTATCAGTTGATGCAACTTTTCCTATGGAAACTGATTGTACCTCCTCAATTCCCCAATCTGTTCCAAAAATAATCAAGAAAATAAAAAACCTAAGCTGCCTGAAGGGCAGAAAAAGCTACAAGCACAGTTCCCCTCCTCAAATAAGAAATACCCGAGATCTTTGGCACACCCACATCTGCCACCACTGAACGAGCAGGCTTTAAACCAAACACCTTAGGCAAAACTCTCACACAAAACTGACCTAAGCAAGTGGCATAAAGCCCTAAGGAACCTGCCCAAAAGAAACAAAGTTCCAGCTCTAATAACTAAATAAACTTTACCTAAGCTGTTTTAAAAATCTTCCCTTTCCTTATTTCATGAACACAGTTGGTTAAAAAGGAAGAAGCCAAGGAATGGCCCCATTTTGGTTTGGTTACAATCTTTAGGTTTATTAAATCAAGCAGGGTCCTGTTACGGGCTTGCTTTGTTCCCACTGTGTCCTCATCCTGTGCATGTCATTAAAACTTACTAAGCAAAGATAAAGTCTGATGGCAAGGAGCCTTTATAGAATGTGTTTCATGTAACCATATCCCTGGAAATGCCTTTCTGTTCAGATCAAAGTCCTGCCGTGACCTGTAGGGGTGAATAATGAGGAACTGGGGAGTATTTTTAACTCAGCAGCTGGAGCTGTGGGTGCATCCCAGAGGGATGCCCAAAGGCACCAGTCTATAAAAGGGATGGGAGAAGCAGCCTGGCCTTGAGCTCATGGGGCTGGGGGCAGTGACCTGGGTCTGCAGGATCCCCTCAGCCCACTCCCCAGACAGTGACACCACTGCAGGAATGGGAAGGGGACGTTAATTTTTAGACAGGAGCTGAATGAAAGACCAAAGTGAGAGGAGGCGACATACATCGTGCATCCTGACAAGTGATACACACTTGTGTGTGATACACACTTGGAGTAGGGACTTGGGGTCCCAGTACCGCTGCTGGTTTGGAATCAACCACCCATGCAGCTGGTAGTTAGCAGTGACACAGTCCTGATGTGGGAAGGACAGGTACCTAAACACAAACTTCCAATTTCATATTTAAACATCTGAGTATGCAACTGAGAAAGGCACCTTTTGAGCTGCCTGTTACTAAGCATCCTAGAAAGCTAATTTAAGTACTGCTGGTACGAACTGTGAAATTAGTGTGAATTTAAGGGTCTAATTTTTGGCACCCAAGTTATGAAAATCTAAGTTTCCTGGTTTAATCCATAAGGGAAAATTCTTCTTTTCAGCCTTTGTGAGATTTCTTTCCTGATGTGGCTACATCTGAGTAGCATCATGTATTTCATTTTAATATGTGAGACAATTTGCAATGGGGGCTAAATGTGATTTCCTGTTAATATGAAACTGAAATGCTACAAGCATTCTTAAAAATAAATGTTATGTATAGGAGAGGAGAAAACAGGGAATAGGGGAGACAGTGGAGACACAGCATTTTTAACAAAGCAAAAATGGAGACAATACACTATGTATTGTACTGTATTTATTATTAATGGGACAAATCAAATGAAATGCAGATCTGCTTTCCAAGGAGCCCACTGTGTGAGTCTAGGAGTGCTTACAAGTGCATGCATTTCTCATCCCCTGACGTCCTGGAGGTTCGGGGATTGGTTGATTTATAGCCACTGACTGAAGCTGCAATTCTCTTTCATGGGTTTTATTTCAGCGATATGGGTAGCACTAAATTCAGTGTGGTCATAAATCGTGTGCTGGTAATTCAGTGACAAGTGGCGATGCTTTGTCAGCCCTCATCTGGGCTGGCACGGTCCCCACACACACTGTACCTCACCCTGCCTGCACTCTCCACCCTCGCTCAGAGGGTAAAGCAAGTGTCCTGGGGAGGGACCCCGTGGCCTTTTGGAACAGGGAGAGCACAGCTGTGCTCGCAACAGAGCTACTTTTTCATGAAGAAATGCTTGATTACAATATTGTTCTCACTTAGCATGAGCAATGAAGATCTTAGATGTGAGAGATATCCTGAGCACGGTTCCACAGCTGCCTCCAGTAAAGCAGGAGACAGCAATTTTATTCTAAGGGATCTGACTGCAGTATACATTTTAAAAGGGGATTAAGTGAATTAAAAGTCTTTCCGCCCTTAGGAAAAAGCTGCAACACCTTCCTTACCATACAAACATACTCATCTACCCCCATGGCCAATTGTTCCTGTGCCCTGTCAGAAAAATCCCTCTCTAGAATTATGACAGAGCAAATGACTATGGCCAAGAGAGGGATCCCATCCAAAAAACATATCCTGGAGATAGGTCAAGGATTCCATGAGGTCTGCTCACCTTTTGTGTTTAATTTCATATGAAAGACTCAGCTGCGACAGCAGTGGGGGACAGGGGGAGGCAGTGATGTATTCAAAAACTTTGCCTGAAAGGGTGATGTAAAATGGGCCTAAGCATCAGAGGCTCAGCCTGCTGAAGGTGTCTCATCCTTAGCAATCCAAAGTACACATCCCATGCCTCTTGCCCTGCTCTAATGGGGATGGTGCTGCAGGTCCCCCACACAACCCACCCATGTGAGACAGAGAGGAGTTTGCGCTTTGGAAATGCCTCATTACCTTGGAAATTTATATTTAAATTAATTATCCTAATATTAATTAATTAATTACTTGTCTTAAAGTTGCCTCTACTAAAGAGAAAGCTAACTTTTGTCAGTTCACATTAGATGAGACAAATGTCCCTTGATGTGTTTAGCTCAGATAAAAATACTGCAAGCCCTGAAGTGTTAATATTTACAGTAAGCTGAGAATGAGAGGCTCTGAGACAGCAATCACTGCAAAAGTTTTAAGCATGGTCACAAAAAGGTACTGAGCCATAAACAGAGCATCAAACTTTCCCACTTGAGGTTGATTTGGGTTAGAAAGTTTTTAGGAGATAATATTTCTTTTTGTCTTTGGAAAAAAAAAAAGAAAAACCAACACACAACAAATTTCTTCTCTCTGTTGAGATGTGAGATTGCATTCCTTTTAACTTCACATTTTATGATATGCTGTCACAGCAAAGGGGTGATGAATGCCTTGTATACAAACTATTTCCAGCTGTTGATAAAACCACGATGACCAGTGGCTTGCCCTGGCTGAATGCTGCAGGAGCCTCTGCAGCCAGATTTAGAGCAAAGGAGTTGCTGCCTTTGTCCAGCTCAGAAGGGCAGTTTTACTGATGGGCTTTGCTGGGGTACACGGAGAACTGACTGAATTTAATTTAGCCCAGTAGTTTTCTGGAGTTGGGGTTCACCTCATTTTTAAGTCTGGATAGTTCAATATTTCTTTAAACACCCTTCATGTCTTTCTTTGAAAGCATAAACACACCTAAAATTATGTCCTGCACCACCCTCTCCTGATGGCTGCTGGTTCATAAGGTCACAGAGGAGATGAGTTGTGCAGCCACTCGTTTGATGCAACTGATGGAGAAGGAGCAGGATGACTTTTCATTGCAGTCCCCTGTTGCACAGGGCTGTGTGAAGGAGCTGTGGTGGGCAAGACAGAGCAGTGACACCACTGTGCACAACAGGCTGTGTTGACTGGCTGGTTTTCCAGGGACTGGAGTGGAGAGAAACAGCATTTTGCTGACACCCTACCAAAAGCTGCACCTCTGTTCACTCTCTGGGAAATGCTGGGAAATGCCATGATGGTTTTGCTCTGAAGAAGCTTCTCAGGCTGGAATGGCATCCACACCCACAGCGGCAGGACAAGAAGCCCTGATGCCTTGAAAGGCATTGGGGACACTCAGGGCCCCCAGATGCAGGGCCAGTGTCTAGTGGCACAGGCAGTGAGCAGAGGGGTAGACTGCCCTGGGAGGCACTGGCTTGGACATTGCTGGAAATATTGAACTAAACAGGTCAGAGGAAAATATTGGGAGCCCTGCTTGCTCTCCTAGGGCAAGTGGGCTGAACTAGAAGGAGGCAGAGCCTACAGATACCCAGAAAATATATCTCTATAAAATACCTCATGGGATCCAGAAAACAATGTTTCTAAGATCACTAATATATCTTCTCCACTGGTGCCATTGCAGCTGTGGGTAATAAATATGTCTACTATGTTTGATTTTATTAAGGATTGCAGAACTGGAAACATGGTATGAAATGTAAAGTGCTGTAGTGTCTTCAGTTTAACTCTTCCCTTTAATTGTACCTGATCCCATTTATGCTGTCAACAGGGAAAAAAAAAAAAAAAAGCCAAATTATTTATTGTTCTTTGAGTTTGTCTGCCAACAGTGACACCATGTTTCTTTTCCACACTTTTGGAATGATACTCTCCTTACTTCTTTTTCTGAAGTTGTACCAATCACAGCTGTTTTTCCAGGCTGTGCAGGATTCACAGATGTCTACATGCAGGTCAGATGCCTTTCAATGACTCAAGGCTCATCTCCAAAGGAGTAACTGCTGGCTGGAGACATTTAGTTTAAAGTAATAGAAGTCTGAAATTCTGCAAAATATATCAGGAGCTTGAGCAAGACTAACACATAGCAGAGCCATAAGACAATTCCTCCCATCACTTGGAAACCAAAGCAGGCTGTATGCTGCAATTTCTATAGTAATTCTTTAAGTATTTTTGAACAGCAATCATATTCGTGGTTTTTTCCTTGTAGTTCACTAACATGTGTGCATGCATGTTGGTTGTGTCCTGACCACCCTCTGGTGAGCTTGACATCTCCTTTGCTGGGTGATGGAGATCTTTCACTTCTCTGTTTTGACAAATGATTTCTGACAGGGAAAATCTGAAGTCATTGTATCACAAATGCATTCCCCGGGTCTCTTCTAAAGAGCAGTGGCAGAGTGGAGAGTCTGAAGTACATCTAAGTGACTGCTGCCTGCTGAAATTTATTCAGAGTTCTCTGGGCTGGAGAAGAGGTTCAATATGTCACGAGAACAAGATGTTCAGTTCTTACTGAGCTTTTGGCCTGGTCAGTAATAATTTTAAAACTCTGTCATACTGTATATTACCTTATCTAGTCAACCTGCCAAGGCATGTGTGCTGTGCTTATTACACCCTGGTATTAGAGTGCTCTGGCTGAGAAAATAATTACCAGGAGAGCCTCAGAGTGCAAGGCAGGATATATTGGAAGAGACAATATCTTTTATTAGACCTATAGATAGAAATTATGAAATGTGGACAGGGCACCCTTCCCTTGGAGCTGAAACGGGCCTGGGGTCTTCCCATATTTTCTCTGGCAACACTTTCTGCTCTCCCAGATACTTTTTTCTACCTATCTGACAGATCAGCATAGTCAGACTACACCCAGAACAGTTGCTCTGGACCTGTATTGATTCTTTTGCTGTGCCAGTCCTAAAGAAAGTGCTGGTTTCTTCAAGGTCTGTCTTCTCCAGCTGTGTCCATCCATGTAAAGATGGTGTTAGCATTGCCTTAATTTGCCCTCAGGCCAGAGATCAGACCAGGGCATAGAGAGGAATAGAAAATAAAAGTCACAATATACAGCAATATGCTGTTCACTGGCTTGACCTTTTACACTGTGATTTTGCACATGCCTCTACTTGCAGAGCTCTTGACCTTGTAGATAGCAGCAGGCTGCTCTTTACAGCTGGCAGAGGGCAGCCTCACCAGCAAGGAAACTCCAGGTTTATGGAGCACTTGGTGCAGCTCATGCAGGGTCTTGCTGGATCTGTCAGCCCATGGTGCAGAACTGGTTCCAGAGGGTTCCATCAGCCTGGGGTCAAACTTTGCCATGTACCCACACACTTCTGGATGGAGAGCAGCCCAGTGTGGGCTTCAGGATGGTCACCCCATCCTGCCTGTCCCTGAGGAAGCTGTCTTGTGTCTGCAGGCAGCAGTGACAGCTGAGTGCCCCCATGAGCCATTCCACCAAGCACCCACATCCATGGGAGCTTGCACCGGGAGTAATAGATGGGTTTATTTCAGTAACCAGGTAGTGTAAACAATTCCTATAATAATTCCTCTTCTTCTTGTCAGTTTCTCAGGGTGTTACATTTTTCTCTCTCAGCTTTTCCTTAGACTTTATCTGCACAATTTTTCTTACTGATTCAGACATGAACATTAGGATGAGCTATTAGGAGATCAGCAGGAGCTGTAATCTGGGTATAGCTGTATTCATGCAAATATAATAGTAAAATACACCATTATAGTGCAGTGTAGTGTAGTGCACTTACACCACCATGCCAAGTTGATGCCAGTAAATAGCAGATGCCACCTTCAGCCACAGCTTGTCCTTGCCAGCAGTTATGTAGGAAAGTCTTGCCCCAGAGTGATGCAGCTGAGACAGTAATGAAAATTCATACAGAGCCTGTGCAGGCAGGGTGTGCTTTGACAAGGATAAATTATTTTATCCGGGCAGAACAGGCAGCAAAGACAGAAGAGAGTCTACACCCACCTGCTGTATGTCCAGCATCTATACTGCTAGCAGTACACTAGCAGGGTGCTCTTTACACTGGCCTGGCCAGAAAGTGACCCTCCCTTGAATGAATTTGCTTAGACCAGTACAAAGTTACAGTTCTTTCAGAAATACTGCCTCTGGTGCAGTGGTGGAGCAATACCCATGGGACTGTGCTAGCACCCCTCGCCTGGCAAACAGCATTCATCCCACTGTTTGGGAACCTCCAGCATGGCACAGACTCCTCTGGGAGCAGCAGAAATTACTGGAAGGACTTTGTTCCCTATGTAAATCCCCATGAAATTTCATACATGTGTGTGCATATGATGGCAATAGTTTTATTTACTGCGGTGGGTATTGCATGCCTTGCTGGTTCCTGTTACTATTCCCTCAGAGGTGTAAGTTCTGTCCATCAGTGTTTTAGGCTAATAAAAAAGACATTGGTTTCCTATTTCTTTATCCAACTTGTCTCTTTCATTGAGCATCTGTTTCCCAAATGTACCCCTCTTGTTCTGCACTGGAAACTGGTTCAAAACTAGGTAGGAGGTTTGATAGTTAGATTACACACAGGGCTCTAATTTCAGGGAAAAAAAATTGAATAGAGGCTTGAAGGTGTGGGCTGCTTCTAACCAGAACAGTGTTTAGGGGAGATATGCCCAAAATCTGATGGTGTGTGTATCTGGGAGAGGAAGGATGGTTTTGGTAAAGCTGTGGGAGTTGTGCAAGATGGGTTGCCTCTTGAATGGGTTTTGCAAACTTAGCAGGATGCTTTGCCTCACTTTCCCATCTTTACATCAGACCTTGCTGGGTAGGACTTAACATCAAACATGCATTGCCCAGATACCGCAGGACTTTGTTCCTCACTGTTGGCAAAGCACTTGAAGGACCGAGTGTTCCAGGGATGCATAGACATATCTTGATGTCAGATGATGTTTTTGACAGAAAACATGAACTGCACCACTCTTGGTACAAGCCCTTGTGCACATTAAGTCCTGCTTCCCCTTGCACATCGTTGCAGCCAGGCGTGCCAAGACTCGGAGCAATTCTTTATGGACTGCCAAAGAAACAAATTATTATGCACTACAAAATGAAACTGGCATTTTAAATCTCAAACACATGACATCATCATTACATGTGGAACCAGTACCATCAAATCACATGCCACCTCATAAATATTCAAGCTGGTGGGGCAAAAGAAATGAGTGGTGGATTGCTGGACAGCAATGTTCCCCAGGGTGTACTGCTTCATAAAAGGCTTTTAAGCAATATGGGGAGTGCACATACAGTTCATTCTGGATAACCCATGAGGAGCTGACTCTACAGTGCTTGCAGATTTGCTTGGGAAGCTGTAGGAGGGACCTTTTTGCATCAGAGCACTGGGATGGCTGTGTGCATCCAGCACAAGGCCCATAGGAGGGGACAAAGGCCAAGTAGCCATCAGCAGGAGCAGAAGTCATTTGGCTCGAAATCCCACAGGAGTGCATTGCTGCTCAGCATCAGTCTGCTGACCTGATGGTAAATGTGGAAGTGTGTGAAAGCACCTGTCTGCTAGCCCTTTCCTAAAGCATCCTTCAGAACATGGAGGAATTATCCCAAAAAGTACCACTTGTGGTACTTGCTGGAAAAGAATGAGGCTTTGAGTTTGCTTTGCTGAGACCCCAGAAAACTGATGTACAAGCTGGAAATTGTGGTTTGGTTTTGTTGAATCAGCCCCTACTGCAGCCTCCTTCCAAAGCAGCTTCTAGATATTTTAAAACTAACCTGAATAAACTTAGCATTTGATTAAAATATGATTCACCAGTTTATATGGGGGTTTTTTTTGGTAGCATTGGAAAAAAAATTAATTTTCAGAGAAAGAACTCATCCAGAATTCAAAATAGCTTGGTACATTAGAAATGTAATCCTCCCATTATCTCCCTGCACAACCTTTGTGAGAAACTCAATTTAAATCCAATTTACATATTTCTAAGAATAGACTATTCTGTTCTTAGTATCCATCCATCCTGAATTTATTATGGGTTCAACAAATATTTGCCTTTTTTTTTCTGAATGTAAAAATGATTTGAATTCAGACAAATCTTATAGCATAACTGGAAGCTAAGCTTACAGAAGACTTGGAAAGCATACTTATTACAAGACACTTCAAAATTGCTCCTAAGGGCCATGACAGAACTCTTCCAGCATTTTTGATATAACCTGTATGCTGGAAGCAATATGCTGCAGTAATAATTGTTCCCTGATTTTTATACTTTACTTGTTGAGGACTGTTCCCCCAAACTCAGAGAAGACAAATAGAGCAGAGTACTTGGGGGAAGAGAGGATCAATTAGGGTGGTTTTTTTTGATCCTGAAAGATCTACATTGATCTTCTGCTGCAAGCTGTGGAAGGGAGCGGCTCCCTTAGTTGCTCTAAAGAGAGGTAAGGAGAAGATGTGTGTGTTCCCTGTAAGGGGCAGGGTGCTCCAGCTCGGGACCTCAGTGCAGACACCTGGCAGAGCTGTCACAGCCACAGCACTCCCATGTTGGCTTTGTCTCCAACGGGGAAGGCAGAAAAGGTTTCCAATGAACAAAGCTGCACAGTCTCTGCAGCCCAACATCCTCACACCAGGTAGGTGGTGTGTTTCCAACAGCTTGGATGTTGGATGGGGGTGGAGACAGGAAAAGTTTGAGCTAAAATGTAATGCCAGAAAAAATGTTTGATTTCATCATGAATGATCTTGCTGGAATTTTGCAGACACTTTTCCTGTCTCTCTGTGTTATTGCAGGGCAAGGAGTGGTGGTACCTGATTCTGCAGTGGTGCTGTATGAAGCCCAGCTCTGCTTAGACAGGACCTTTATGTGGTTCTGAGGGATGTGCTTACCTGTGGAGTTAAATAAATCTGGCACCCAGCTGTATTGTGGGGCTGCAGGGGAAGCCATGGTGGGGTCAGTCCTCCTGGCTTTGCTCACTAAACAAGTTCCCCCAGGGCTAATTGCCAGAAAGGGCTGTGGTCCACAGCAGAAGATCCCTCAGCCAGAAACACTGGGAGCATGAAGGGTGGCTGTGGTGGCCCTGGGCTGGGATGTGCTATGTCCTGCATGACCATGGCCAGGAGAACGGCGATTTTCATCTCACTTCTTATAAACAGCAGATTTCCAAGTGCAACGATTATCTGGAAAACGTGACCTGCAGAGGGTCAAACACCAGAAGGCAGGAACAAGAACCTGCTATTCATAAGTTTTATGACACTTAGAGCCAGCCTGTGGCTGGGCAGCAGATCCACACTGTTTGGACAGCTGGGGCTGGGAGCAGGGTACGGGGCACCCTGCACCACCCCTGGACCTGTGGATACTTCTGCCCCACCCCAACAGCCCTTTCCTTTCTAGAAATGAACATTCAGGAGCAATTAACAAAAATAAGGGATTAAGGTGCACAGCAACAAATGACAAGCAATGACCTCACTACTAGAAATCATAGCAAGACAAAAAATCAAGCTCTTTTCATGTATGTTTTACCTTTCAATTTAGATTCAGTTGGCTTACACATGCAGGAAGGGTCCCACCTCCTGATACCTTTTTTTTCTAATTAAAATCTTTTCTCCTCTTCTGCAACTGTACAACAAACCTCTGAAGAGGGAGAATGATTGTAGATACAAAGAGGCAATAGATTGCTGCAAAGAGAGAGGGCTGTGTGAATGCACGAACTGGGGTGGGGGAAGGAAAATAACAGAGACTTTTGCCTCTTCTTTGCTTTCATTTATATTGAGCTACAGCTTTATTTGTGGCAAGGGACAGTAAGTACTTTACAGGCAGAGATGCAGTAATTTTTAAATTGACGGTGCCCTTGTGAGTACTCACTTGTGTTTCTAATAAATCTGTTTAGGACAAGTGAAGAGAAAGGAGGTGACTTTTTTTATAAATATGGCTTTTTGCTGTTCTCCCAGACTTCTGGGTTCTATCCTTTTCCTTGCAAATTGAAGGGCAGAATGGCTGTCTTTTCCCCTCTCTGCTAGTAGAACAGACTGAAACTGAAGTGGTATGTAAAAAAAAAATTAAATAGAACAGAATAATACATATTAAATTGCCATCACCTTTAACAAGCACAGGGAGGATTACAGAGGTTAATAAGGACATATTTTAGAGTGTCTCCTTATCCTGAGTTCTACGTACTGTCAGTTCAAATGTTGATTAACTCAAGTGGGAGGAGCACGGCTTTTTTTGATTGCACATGATGAGAAGAAGCAACCAAAGAAATATAAGAAACAATAAGATATATACTATGCCCCAGTGGTTCTGTTCACCTACTTTTTTGTTACTCTCTCTTATGAGCACTTTCCAGCATTTGTTTCTTAAGCCACATCTTGCTTAGGAATATAAGGCCATACAAGCAAACTTGCTTACCTGCAGTTTAGACCTCAGGTCTCTCCTCTTCCCTGCCCATTGGCACCTGGAGGTTGCTCAGTTCAGGTGGGCTGAGTGTATGATTTATGGGGGCTTCCCAAGCTGTCACCTCCTTGCTGAGGTACTGGAGCTGACAAGCCAAAGCTGCAGCAGGGTTAAACTGCTGTAACCTAGCGCTGAGCACAGCTCAGCCCTCTCTGCTCTGGGGAAAGGAGGACATTTGGTGAGAGTACTCATGCCCCAGAAATCTTGTTCCTGTGTGACAGCTTTGGGTGAAGCCTCCTGCAACATCTTACTGAGGCATGTGGCTTATTGGGGAAGGGGAGCACGCACATGACTGTGGGTGACATCCACAAGTATCACAATGCTGATGAGCCTCTTGGCAGCTCACACCAGGACCTGGCTAACCCTGCCCTCAGCTGCCCCAAGGGTGGGGTGACGGATGAGGGGCAGGAATGATGACCTGGAAAAAAGCTCCCATCTGCAACAAGGGTAGTGAAGCTTGCACAGCACTTGGGAAACCTCTCTACATTGATGCTGGTGCTAAGTGAGTACCCACTGAAGGCTGGTGTCTGCACACTGTCCCTGGAGAAGTTGGCAATTCCTTATCCTGTGTATAAACATCATTACTATGCAAAGGAACACCATCAGTCTGCCCCTCCATACAGACACACACATGCACACAGTCTCTGCTCATGAGGCTCTTTATTTCCAGGGTAACAAAGGGTGTCTCTGAAAATCAAGGTACAGGGTGAGGCTGTGGCTTGGTGCTCTGGCTGAGTCAGTGCAACCTGTGACAAGAAAGACAGTCTGGCCCCATGGCCCCATCGAAGTCTGTTCTTGCTGTTGGAGAGGGGAACATGGAGGAGCAGAGGAGGAAGGACTGCTGGGCTATTAACAGGTTTTATACTTCAGCATACACACAGTTTGGTAATCCAGCATGATGGGTACTGGTAGAAATAAAGTCCACTTCTGTCTGTGGCAAAATTTACTGCAATACTTGTAATATTTCCATTTGGCAGTGACGACATCACACATACTTAGTATGGAAAATGTGCTTTTTTCCCCCAAATTATTCCATTACATACTGGTCTGTGGACTGCCTGACCAATTAATACCAGTGGGGAAAGGCTGCAAGTTTCACTTATAAACTCCTTATTTTTTTAAGCTGCTATGAGGTTCTTAAAAAAATACAGAAGTCTCTAGAAGTACGTGTGATGTTGAATTGTCACTGCTTGAAGGGACCCACCTACCACTATCAAAGATTTAAATTATTCGTACCTGCTTCAAGATATGCTTTTAATCACAGAATAGTTTGGGTTGGAAGGAACCTTTTAAGGCCAGCTAGTCCAATCCACCCACAATGAGCAGGAACATCTTCAGGTTGATCAGGTTCTTTGGAGCCCAATCCAAACCTCACCTTCAAAGTTTCCAGGGATAGGGCATGTACAGCCTCTCTGGTCTGTTTAGCACACAAGGTTTTCTCACAGAGGATGACACAAGCATGCAGTGAGCCCTTCTTTGGACATCCCTGCCTGAAATAGAGGGAACTTGCCCTTTTGTTTTCACAAAGAACAATTTAAAAACATGCTATTTTGAGGCAAGAGATCCTAATTAAATCTTGATCTTGGGGATGCATCATGTTTGTTAGCCAGCAAGAGAAACTTGGCTCTCCTCTTCCTGGAGATTAATACACTAACAGGCACAATTCTTCTAAATTACAGAATGTTTATTAGCTGGTTTTGCTTGTTTTCTTTTAATAAAAAGGGGTTTAAAAGTAAAAGATATTGGTCCAGCAGTGCATTGCCACTGATTCCAGTGGGTAAAAGAGTTTACCTGGGGTTTAATAGCTTCATCAGGTGTTTTTCAGGTGTAAAGTCTTCTCAAAAGTGATGATGTCAACTTCACAACTTACAAGATTTCCATTCTTTCATCATCAACGGATATATCTGCTTGTCACCTCCATGTCTCAGAGCACCAGACTAATTTTTCACGGTAGAACTGGATGTTTCACACCAGGATCCTACAAGACAAACCTCAAAATGAACTCTAGCAATGTATGATTCATCTCAAAACATCTCATCAGTGAAATGAATGATGAAGAACTCCTGGTACAAAAGAGCTCTCTTAGTCGTGGCATGTTGCCTAGAAAGAGCAGTTTCCAAAACAGTTGTGAACTTAAAACTCCAGAGTATGAATGTTCCTTACAGATACTAAATTAATTACAAATATGATAGTCCTTGCTTTTTCCCTTGATTTAGCTTCAACATTGACCTTCATTTAAGAATAGCGGACCAGGTGTACAAAGGGGTGAATATTTTAATTCAGAATGAACTACTCAAGGAAAAACCATAATTTTGAAATCCTGTAATTTGGTTAATGTTGCAGAATATTATGAATTAACATCCTAAGTTAAACTAATCACCGAGAGAAATTAATCAAAAGGAATTTAAGCTGTTATGCTAATTTTCAAGTCTCAGTTGGCTTGTGCTGTTCCAAAATCAGTATGTTGCTTAGCTCCAGAGCTGTATGAAGACTCTTGGGGAATGGGTTTGGAGCTGGCTGCTTTGAGCATTTTACAACTTTCAGATTCAATTATCTGTATTTTTGGTAGCCAAGAGGCAATCACACTTCAAATTGTGACTATTTGCCTGAATCTGAAAGCTTTCTTATTATATTGGTTTTGGTCACTAGGTATCTGGGACTGCTGCCAAAGGTGTTATGGTCCATTTTTATCCAAAGGGGCTTGCAATCAGCTTAGCTTGTCAGCTGGCACACGGCAATGGGCTGAGTATTCAGAGCTGAGTGGTCTCTGCTCAGGACAATGGTTTCTTTACCCACCCATGGTCAGAGGTCAGCTGGGTAGGATCATTTTTATTATGCTCTATGACATATATGACATTTTCTTATGTCCTGTGACTCTTACTCCTTTTGGTTCTGCATAGGGCTGCTTAGCAGACCTCTCGGTCTGCATTTCTCTCTGAATTTGCCTCTGAAAGGTGTACAGGCAAGTAGCCTGCTGTCAGAAAAGACAAATCACTGCAAAGTTGATGAATAAGAAATGTGAGTCAAACCAATTGATTTGATTTATCCTGCTTATCACAGTGGCTGCTACTTTGGGGCTGACTTTAGACGTGACTCATGTTGTACTTGCAAAATACCTGCCTTGAAAATATTTTAATAGGGGATCTCAAGTAATTGGCTGCATTTCTGTTAATGCTATATGCTGTGAGTGCCAGCTATCCTTTACAAACACAGTTCAGGGCAGGTAGAGAGGAAAAAGAGAATTTGGACTAATTTTACCAAAGCTGAAATACGTGCCAGGAGCTGACACAAACCCACTGATCTGTCTGACCAGCTTCTTGTCATGCTCCTCCTTGCCAGGACGTCTTGTGCTAGAGAAACACAGTCTTGCACGAGGTGGGGGGCATTTTGACAGTTAACAAATGGCTGATTAACACGACCTACCTACCTAATTAATCATGAGCCTCAAATTAAATGAGTGAGGGACTGATTCAGGTCAGGAGCTGTGAAACTAAATGAAGGTTATTGAGGTTACGGGCGCTGATTTGCAGTGGAAACTGTTCATCACTGGAGGCTGGAAATCAGCCTGGTGTTTGACATCCAAGCACATCGCTTTGCCAGTTAGAACAGTTTTTCCAGACAAACAAATAAAATTTAAAAACGTGATGATGAGGATGGTCTGCAAACAGTTATCACTGGTGTCCAGTGAACTGAGCTGCTGTGTCTGTGTCCCTGGAACAATGCTGACTGGTGTTCCATCAAGATCTGATGCCCTGACCTTCAGTAATCTTCATTATTCTATTTTACAATCTTGGCAGGTGTTTTGCAGCTCCTTGAGCCTAATGAGACAGTTGTAAGCTGTGAGGGGCTGACTGCAGGCAGCACACCCGAGGGGCACTGTGCCACGGCAGCAGGCAGGCATGGCCAGCTAGCCCACCCCTTGTACTCTTCCCAGGCAGGTTCTTTTGCTGGTGTCTGAATTTCATAAGGGAAAAAAGGAAAATAAAATGTCTGGTCTGATATTTGGTAATCTGTTGGCCATGCAGAAAATGATGAGGAGTTGAAAACATATCAATATGCAGATCTTACCACAGTGTGACTATATGGCTGGAAAACCGTTTCTGTTTTCCATAATCATTTCCCTCAAGTGTCCTCAGCCTTCCAACATCTCAGTTGTTTAGGAATCATAACATGTGAGTTGCTTGGGTAACCAAAATCTCCCTGAACCCCTATATCCAGCTGACTGGGAGACTCCACATTTCAGAACACAGATCAGTCCTGGAAAGAAAAGTTGGCCGAACGTGACATGGCTTCCCTGTCACGGGCTCCGACAAGGCACTCACAGTAAGCTGGGAGTCATGTACACAGACCACCTCTGTGTGAGGAGATGGAATTGAACTGTTGCAGTACACACTGGTTGTAGGGCTGATACCCTTGACAATATTTAGCATCATTCCACTGTTTAAGATGACACGGGTCTCTGCTACAGGCATTAGGGCTGTGTCCTTTGGGACTCGCTGAATACATCAGCAAGGTGTGCACTGTGGAAGGAATTGTGCTCTGGAAAGGAGCAGGAGACAACCTAGCAGAGTTCCTACCATGAGATCACTGCTCCTTCCCTCTGTTTCATTACAGCTGAGACAAACCTGCAGGAAAGGACCCACTCTGTCGTGCTGCCCAGTCCCTCTGCCTGCAGTGGTTTCAATGCATGTGGGATTTTGTCCATCCTCTTTAAGAACTCTTCTGGACTTAGCCTGGACCTAGAGTTCTTTGTCCTGCTGCCATTGTGTGCCTGACCTCCATGCCATCCTCCACACACTTGTCTGTTCTGGTGAGAAAGCATCAGCCTCATTTGAGAAATGGGGACGGAGATCCTGTATCATCACCAGACACTGAAAAATCTCTCAAAGGGTAGGGCACTCAGTGCAGGGATATACTGGAGTCTCAAGTATGACCTTAATCATTGGACCTTTCTTAGATTCTGCTCTGTGCTCAGAAATGAGACTTTAAACTCAATAGGAAAAGGCATTAACCATTAGCTTCACTGAAGCTTCTAGGAGCTGTATTCAAGATTTCATTGGAACAAAGGACTTATCCAGCAAGATCAGTAATAACCAGTACCTCTGCATAAAATGGATCCTAAAGCATAGTTAGATATATCTTATACAGCAATTGCATGATTTTCTTAATTTATGTTGGATTTTAAAAGCACAGCTGGATTTCTGAAAAGAAAATCCTGCAGTACCTACCTAGGGTGGTATAATGCCAGGTGGCACTGCTGATCCTGCAGCACATCCATGTTAACACAGCTAACCTTATAGTCTATATCCCCAGATACATCACACACCCTGCCAGACTCCTGTCTTATTATTCTGTCTCAAAATCACTGCCATTTCATTACCAATAGGTTGAGTGATCAAATAAATTTGGCAGATAGCGGATAGCGTTTTTTTCCTGACAGACTCAAAACTAGTTGCACATGTCCTTTTCTCATAAATTGTGGGCTGTCTTACAAAAAAAAAAAAAAANTTGGTAATATTTTCTACCATGAACTGTTAGACTATAAGGTACAATGAATAGTATACTTAATCTTGGGAACGGAGGGCATGAGCAGCTCTCCTAGTGCTGGAGTGGACCTTCATGGTTTCCAGGACATCTCTCCTCATAGTTCTTTTATGCAGGTTAAGAGCTCTAAATTCTGATTCGGTGATTGTATGCTGGAGGGTTTCAGCATGTCCCCTGAAGATACTTCACCAGAACGCTTCTCCTCTCTCTGATTTTGAGAGTTGATGTCATTCTGCTCCTTCTTAATTAATCTGACCTGTTGTGCTGTGCTACTGCTTTTGCAATTAGGACTTTAACCGCTATTAGAAGTGTGATGAATCATTTATCTTTTCCTGGAAACGTACTTGAATCTTCCAGAGAATTGTCTTCAGTCCATCTTGTCCCTTCCTGTCCAAAAACCGGCATATGTTTCTGCTGTGCTCTTCGGCTGGAAAGTGTTACTGAGTTCAGGACTGACTTGGTCTGAGCAATTCTAACTGCTTATAATGCTCAGAGTTTTTATAACACAATGTTCTTTTGAAAAATAATTGTTTTCCCTGCTTTGTCTAAGAAGACATGCAGTGATACCGGGAAAAGTGTGAGCTCCTTGCTCCGGGTGTTTGTCCTGCCAGAGCATTTCAGCCGGGCGGGCTGAGGGCCCGTGGCAGCAGGTTTTGTATGAGCATGGCACAGATGGTCCTAATCCGAGGCGCTTACAAGCTAATTGCCATGTCTCTGTACTCATTAGCGTGTGGGCACTTTTCCCAGCCCGTGGTGCCGGGCTGTACGTGTGCCCGGCCAGCTGATCCACACAATCACAGCAGTACTTCCCTGCTTTCTCAGCGCAGCCGCCCGCCATGCTGGACTCGAGCCACCAACCTCCAGAGCCGTGTTCACAGCTTCTCCATTGTCCCGGGGTCAAATCCTGCTCATGAAGCTGCCACACAGAGCTTCTCCATCCCTGACTTCTGCCAGCTTCTCCTCCTGGGACCGGTGACTCAGGCAGCCACAAGGATGGGCTCTGCCGCACTTGTTTGACCCTGTTGTCAACAGCAAGAGACACTTGAGGACTTATCTGACAGCATGCAGATTAACCAGGGAAACGTTCTCTGCTGTTACTGCCCCAAAACCATTCATGTTTCTCTCAGTGGTGGTAGCATCACAGAATAAGTGAACATGTACTTACCTAAAAGGGCTCTTCTTTGCCCATTTGAGGAGAATGGCTTCCCAAGACTCACTTGCCCTCCTTTTGTGGCTTCCTCTTGCTAAGATGGCTGTCCTGTTTATCTCTTGTTTTTCACACTTCTAATTTGCTTTCTCTGAAAAATATCTGCAAGTATTTAAATGGTGCTAATATATATCCACCAAGGGATGCTGTAAAATCTTTAAATGGTGAGCGGGTGTTTGGCAGGCAGAGGGTGAATTGCTCTGTCTTTCCATGATCTCACACGTCGCATAAGGGTGAACAAGGAATTTTCTAAACTGCAAAGTCCCAGTGCTGCTGTCATTCAGCAAATGTTTGAGCCACACATTGAACAGCTCCTATTTTTACTGGAAATATTTCACTACAGCAAAAGGGAGTTGAAAACCAGAATACCATCCTGTTTCTCAGCCCCAGAGGTGGAATTCTCCAGGTCAGGGTTGAGCAGCTCTGGAGGATGCTATGGTTGGGGAAGTTTGCACTGCTGTGCTGGGTGGATGAGATTTACCCCTAAATACAGGATTTTAGCACCAAGGTGTTATATCTTCCTTTTTTACGGACCTGTTCCACCCTGCAGGAACAGAAGCTATCATTCTTCCGTGCCTTCATTCTGAAAAATCACGTTAATAGTATGTAGAAATAAATGGCCTCTCTGTGTGTGTTAGACCAGAAAGGTACTGTCACACAGACTGTTGTGCCCTTGCTGTCACCCAAGCTCTCTAGTCTCCTCAGGACCAATAAACAGGAAAAAGTGATACACTGCTAGCTTTCCCAGTCTTTCCAGTTTTAGCTGCTTCTGGGCAGTGATTTATCTTCTGTTTCAACCTGTTCCGAAATATACTAGCAAGGAGTGAGGACAGAATGGCTGTATTTCGGTGGTTGTGGCTGGAACAGCTTTATGTTGATGCCGAGCACATGTTTATGTTAATAATAATGACACATGAGTCTCATTCCTGCAGAGAACCACATCCAAATTAATCCCATGCATACAAAACCAAGGGAATTACTCATCATGCATAGGCCACCAAGACGATTAGAGAGCACCTTTCCTATGAGAAAAGGCTGAGAAAATTGGGGTTGTTCAGCCTGGAATAGAGAAGGCTCTGGCAAGACCCCATTGCAGCCTTCCAGTACCGAAAGGGGGCCTACAAGAAAGATGGAGAGAGGCTATTTACATGAGCATGTAGTGACAGGAAAAGAGGAAACAGCTTCAAACTGAAAGAGAGTAGGTTTACATTAGATATTAGGAAGAAATTCATCACTGTGATAGTGGTGAGGCACAGGTTGCCCAGAGAAGTTGAGGACGCCCCATCCCTGGAAGTGTTCAAGGCTGGGTTGGATGGGGCTCTGAGCAACACGGTCTAGTGGAAGGTGTCCCTGTCTCAATGGCAGGGGGTTGGAACTAAACAATCTTTAAGATCCCTTCCAATCCAAACCATTCTATGATTCTTTGAGGGGATTAAGGATGCAATTACGTGTGCAGAAGCAGGACTGAGGCTGGCAGACAGCAGGGCATGATGCCGTTCCACGCTGCGTGGTGATGCCAAACCCCTGTGTGCCACCCTGAGCCTGTGCAGGCCCTGGTGTGTGTGCCCTCAGGTGCACACAGAACAACCTGCCCCGAGAGCCTCCGTGCAGGGTTTGCGTCCAGCATCACCAGAGCGACAGCCCAGCCCAGCTGATCTCCCACTGGAGATGGCTACATCCCACAGAGTACAGCTTCCCCACCACCAAAGGAGAGCTTTCACCTGCTTCCAAAAAGCCCTGTTCCGGGCCAATCTGCTACACCTTTATTTTCCCTCTGGAGCTTGGGACTGGGGAGACTTTCTGAGAAACCTTTGCTTGCTGAAGTGGGGAAGGGGTGAGAAAGGGACACAACAGATCACAGGTTAATTCCTGAGGCTTGCCTGAAAGCATTTCCTCAGAAGGAAGAAGAAAAAAAAAGCTTTCTTTGTTCCTTTTTTTTTTTAATGTAATCTGGTACATAGCAGCCCAAGTTACCAGTATCTCATATTCTGGGTTGCTTCATCCACTTTAAATATCACCTCTTTTTGCAATCTGTCCTGACATATTTCTCTCAGATTATCTCATTTTGCTGTGTACAAATGCATCTGTGGCTTTACCAAAAATTAAAAGGGAAATATTATAAAAATGGGTTATTCGTGCCGAAGCAACCAGAAAGTAAAGCTTTTCTTTAGTGTCTAAAACACAACATTCCCCATAAGTATCTTTGGTACTAGAAAGCCAGTTTATTCAAGTTAAATACTGAATGTGGGTCACAATTCATCAAAAGGCATTCTTAGCTTCCAGTCCATGACTGTCTCTACAGATGTCTAGTGAAAACATCAGGATGTGCTGAAACCCTTCTAAAAACTTGCATAATTTGGGAATAAGTGCCTTTTGTGCCCTTGCTGCTTGAGTCTAAAAAACCCAGAAATGTGGATCAGAGTTTTTAGCTTTGGAAATTGGTTTCTGCATAGATGTCTTTAGCAGGCAGGGTACAGAAAGCCTTGAAGGACTGGGTGCACAGTTGCAGTGGCCAGGAGCTATAGTAGTCCCACAGTACACAATCTGTAGTATCACCAACACGCTCTGCCAAACCCCCACGCTGCAGAGTTTCCAAGGAGACATGAGACCATGTTAGTGTCTCGTAGGAGTTTCAAGCCTGCTCCATCTGACATACTATTTAATATTTCCATTAATAGAGCTTGGTGAAACTACCAATTTCTGGTCGAGCTTCTCTCAGGTCAGAGGCCAATAACTACCCTTGCACGTGAATGGGAGTTTTGGTGTTCACATGTGAAAAAAAGTGGGAGAAAGTAGAAAAGAGAACTTGGAAGTACTTTGAGGTTATAGAGGGAACTTGCAGTGAAATTCCCAAACCAACTCCTTGGTTTGCAAGGGGCAGAAATGAGAGCAGAGATTGTCAGAAAACTCAGGGAAACAAATGGAAAAAATGGAAACGTTTTGTGCTTTTTAACACTTTAGTCATCATGTGTTTTGGAGGAAAATGCATTAAAACCTGAGTTTTACTACTTGAAATTCTCCTTTTTTTCTTTCTCTACAGAGACATTACATTGAACAGTCATGAGCACAGAATATAGACGGGACATGCCCAGGGCAGACAAGAAAAGCACACTCCTCTCCTGGGCCCATGGGGAGAGATGAGTGGAGCAGCACTGCTCACCTTTATGCTCTGAGACGCTCATTTGTTTTCGCATCTATTCTTGTCCTCCAAAAAATGTGACTGTGTCAATAACAGTTTCACTAGCAAGGCAGTAATGAAATACTTACTTTGGCCTGGATTTTGACCCTGAACCCGTATAAAATACCAATGAGCTCTCAGAACTCCTCTTATCCATTGTTACATTATCTCCCTGGGGATCAGACTGGCACACAAGTGGTAGTCAGCTAAATTTTGCAGCCAGAGACATTTAATTTTACAACTTTCTAATTAGAAGGATAATTAAAAATTTTTTAAGACAAGGTCAGAGAAACATCCGTCAGGGACAGTCTGGATGTCTTGCAGCCTGTCTCAGTGTGGGGTTTGGGCTGTGTGATGTCCCAAGGCACTTTGCAGCCCTCTGCTTTCACACCTTCTGGTTAGAGCGGTTGGACAGCTGCAGCCGGCTCAGCCCCGGACACAGCACCCTGCCTCACCAGCTGTGCTGTGTGAGGCTTTTGCTGACAGGGAAGACAGGAGCCCCTCCAGGTGTGAGAACGTTAAAAGCAAATATAATCTTGCATTTCAAGTGGCAGAGCCGAATGCCTTCCCGTCCTTGCCAGAACCACTCACGTGTCACCTCACTGACATTAATTTTACTCTCACTTCATGCTGGAGAGCCGGACTGGGTTATGGATGATGACTGAAGAATGTTACTGTCTTTAGTAAAGCCTTTGGGCTGCCTGCTTCTGTTTCTCAGCCTTGTGAGAGGCTCTCGTGTGAAACACTGCTGCTCCCCAAGGAGGGATGTGGGTCAGACCTGATGAATTTGCTTACTGGATTAGTGGATAAGGGGGAAACAGTACAGTTCATCCAGCTGTCAGGGGTGCATTTAATATTGCATTGCACAACAGATTGATTTGCAAGGTCAGAAAGCATGATGTAGAATAGGCAAGAAAATGCTGAAAGGGATTAAAAAATGGCTTAAGGGCAGAGAAAAGGCAAAGTCATTAATGAGGAAAATTTTAAGTAGTTATCTTTATTATCGTATGCCTCTTCTTTTTTGTGCCAGTTCTCTTGAGGAAGATACCTGGAAAACAGTGAAAGGGGAGGATGGTCTAGCCTATGAGGATGGCCAAAGATGCAAATGCAGAGTTGAGGTGCCTTCTAGCAGTCTCCATTCTGTCCTCAGGAAGTACCAGTTTACATCAGATTCAGATTGAACCCAAAAGCAGAAGTTGATGAGCAGAGGACTCAGCCTGCTTCTGTGGGAGCCCAGGCTCCTGCTTGCACACACAGCAGGACTGACTTTCCCCCCTTTGCTTTCACATCTTCTCCCTGAGGTCCCCTATTATTTGAAAAAAAGGATATTTGAGTCCTGGGTTTCAATTCACCAAACAGATAAATCTTTCTCCCAGTGATGCCCAAGAGCTTGTCTTTGCCACTTGCATGGCCAGGCCAGGCAGTGCTGAAGTGCTGGAACATGGAGAGACCCCGCAGAATGACCCTACACAGCTCCAGACCCTCTGCTTTGCAAGAGTCTTTGAAAAAGTGGTTATAATGGGTCACTTCAAACATACCTGAGCTACAGCCCTCTTTGAGAAGTTCTGAGACCTTCTTGGCTTGAGGCAAAGGTGAAAGTGTAGGTTCTGGACACCACTTTCACATTAATTTCTGCATTAAATTATTAGGAAACATGGCTGTGATGGCATTGCTTTTGGAAACTTAGGGCTTTTTTTTCTGCTTCTTCCTGGTTTTCAGATTTAACACATTTTCTTTTTTCAGCTCTATGCTAATTAACATCAAACTGTAATGAGATAGAATAATTTAAAAAATAACTTAAACGAGCCAAGAGTTATAAAAATAACAAATCCTGTGGGTAGCATCCAAAAGACTTTCTATCATGCTGACTGATTAGAAGACTCACTGAATTGTCTGTATGGAAATTTTGTGTCACCAATCCCTGGCATTCAGAAATTTTGAGATTTTAAAATTAATAGGCTCACATCACTTCTATTTGCTTTTTGACTGATTTTGTAACCTCTACACTGCAGGCTCTTTTGTTTTGATATGAAGATTTTTTTCTGAAATATCAAGGAAAAGGAGTTTTTTTAATTCTTCAAGGCAAGCTGAGATTCTCCGATGCTCACTGGGTTTCAAGAACAGTCGTCTTAAAATATTGCAGATGTTGGGCATGTCACAAAGGCTATAAGGAACTGTAGGAGTAATTTATTTTCAATATGAAGAAAATACACAGATTTCAGTTTCAAAAATTTCCTTTTTAAGTGTTAAGACATTTCCATCAGAAATTGGACTGACTATGTGTTGTTGGGCTTTCACTAGGCCGGTGGTACAAGGTGGACAACCTGGTCACACAACATGAGTTTTTAAGGGTTGCATCCCGGAAGATTTAAATTCTTCATTCCTAAAATGACTGGAAAGGGTCTGATTCAGGTATACCCATCACTTTTGTCATACACACCACAAATGGTGCCCCATTTGTTTGGGTACAATGGGTGTTTCCACCTCCATCCCACTTCACATCTCAGTTGAACAGTTCCTGCAAGCCAGGGCTGGACTCTCTCAGCAGGTATCCAGATCCAGGGGCCAGCAGATGGATCCCAGGGAGAGCTGGAGCCCCCAGGGAAGATGATGCCACGTGGTACCAGTGGCACTACATTGTGGGAGCTGGACCCCATTGCAGCTCTGGCTCCTGGGGCAGAGGACTGAAGCTCTGCATGGCTGAGGCCTTTGGGGAAAGGGATGACAGGAGCACTGATGCTGCAGCATATATCCCCGGAGACCTGAAATGTACCAGCAGACCAGGAGGTCTGCTCAAGGCCCTGCTAACTGCAACCAATACCTTGGGTATTGAGCAGAAGTGGGAGACAACCAGTTTATCTCCCAGCTGCTTCCCTATAGCTGAAGACAGGTGTGATAAGCCATGGTGAAGAACGCTTTACAGAAGCAGTCCCAGTAGCAGTTAAACTGGCCACAGCCAAGCTTTCTTCAAAAGTTCATCATCCCCGTTTCAGAGGGTTTACCTAAGGCAGGGTCCCACTTGAGCAGACAGGCAGTGCCTGAAAGCTCAGGAGACAAGGAAAAGTGACGCAGGAGGGACAGAGCTGCGTCATCATTCCTGGTATCAAGCATGGCTGTGGCCACAGCTGAGCTTTCTGTATAACAATGTTGTCTAAAAACTGTGCTCAGGCCAGGCTCTCCTTGATTAAGAGCAGCCAGATGGACACCATAAATCAGCTGGAAAACTCTGGGCCAAACTCCATGCTCACACTGATTCAAACAGCCCCATTTAATGTCACAAATGGGATTTGTGGAAACGGAGCCCAGAGCAGAATTTGGCCTTTCATGTTTGTTTAGATTAAGAAATTTGGACAGTAAAAGCCCACTTATATTCTGGCTAGCAGGGTGGGTATCAGAGCACTCGAACAGTGGGAAGCCCAGACAGATGGTTACATGAATCACAGTGAGGCAGGTCTGATTATCTTGATATTTTCCACGAGATAAAGTGGGGGGATGCGATGCCATATGGTGGAATATGGCTGAGGGACTCTCAGCAGCTGGGCAGGATGTGAGCGCTTTCCAAGGCAAGTGGAAGAGTTCTCAGAGGGTCAGACAAGGAAAAGGTGGCTTTCTGGGACAGCCAGAGATGCTGAGCCACTGGAGCAGCAGTGTCCTGAGAGAAGGATGAGAGAATAAAACCAGGCAGGTTTTTGGTCAGTGCAAAAGCACTGCAGCATGGAGGGAAACAGAGAGAAGAAAGGTAAATGTGTGAGGGTGAAGAAAGAAGAAGGAAAGAAGTTTTGCATGGAGGAGGAGGGAAGCCAGTGGCATTTTTGGGGCTGAGTCCCTACAGAAAGGGCGAAGGGAACAGGAGAGCAGTGCTGCTGATGTTCTCTCTCTCCAGAGGCTGCTGTTGTTTTGCCGAACCTCACAGTTATTTCTTACAGGCTACCCTATAATAGAAACAGCCAATCCATCCTATCCTGGGGACTACAGCAAAAAGGAAATTGCATAGAAGGAGTGGATTTCCACGGACATCTTAAAAAAGTGACCTTGTGCACAGTCATTTAGACTCACTTCACTTTCATGAGCAATCCCAGCAATCATGTCTGGGATTGCTGGTCCAAGGCTTTCTGTTTGCCTTGTAGCAAGTTTATTTGCAGAATACCCCTTTTTAAAACCATATGCTACCTAAAAGCAAGGAAATTTACTCTTCTGAGGTAATCAAAGGATACAGTAGGTTTATTTTTTTTAAGCCCAAGCAACAAGAACTCTCTGGCAGACAGTGCCTAGGGGCCTGCAGGTGCACCAGGACAGTGGGTGCCTTTGACACAGAGAGTGTCAAGAAGATGCCACAGTACCACAGGACCACAGGACCTACCAGAAGTAGCTCTCCACTAGTAGTATCAGTAGCAAATCCAGACCATAGTGTTAAAAAACATACTCAAGAGGTCAAAAATATTTTAGCTGCAACTCATTGGATAACGAAGGCTACAAGGGGCTGATCCAAGGTCTGGACACCCAAGAGTGGAGGCAGGGCATGATGCAGAGAGATGTGCAGTGCTGTATCTTAGCTTGACCACTGTTTCCCAGAGAGGATGATTTGGGTTTTTTTCCCCAGTGGCTGGCAGGAAAATCTCACATGTTCAAATTGGGGAAGTGTATAGATGTTGTTTGGGTCTGGTCAGGAAAATGAGGAATGAGTTTTCTTTTGTTTGGGTTCCGTGGTTTGCTTGGAGCTGGCTGCATGTTTAGCAAACCTCAGAAATAAGGTTAGATACATCAGTGAGCAAGTGGAAAAGTACTGGGGAGGAAGTGTGTGAGGGCTGTCTGGAAGATACCACGTGGGCTGGCTGGGCCACAGGCTGGGCAAGCCAAAGCTCATGCCCTGCAGTGCTGGATCTGGCTGCGGTCACAAAACCCACGGGACACAGAGTGTGAGCCCTGGTCACACTGCACCAGGGGCCCTCCACCTCCAGGGCCTCCAGCACCAGGAGCCAGCCCAGCCTGGCAGGACAAACTGGAAAAGCAGCATTGGAGACCACTTGAAGGGGCAAAGTATCAATAACTTGAGTCGTAAGGAAACAGCAGACTAGTTGACTCGCTGGAAGTTAAATGGGACAAACAGTTTCAAACCAGGTGCCTAACTTTACTCATCCAGCATGCAGCTAGTTGGTCTGATTTATTAACATCAGCTGATGTCCAGCAGTACAATTCCAGATAGAAGCCATAATTCCCACCTTTTTTATAACTGTAGGCATCTCAAAAAGCTACTGGGAGTACATGTGCAGGCAGTGCAGGGACAACTTTCAGAGTGAATTACATGCTACTGTTTTAGTCTAAGAACAGGAAAGGGACTGTACGTTATTTCTGTCAAGTCATTACCCCATAGAAGGGCTGATTTTCTCTTGCATGCTGAGGAAATAGCAAACATCTCTTTTTTTTTTTTCCCCTGTCAGAAGATCAAATAGACAGATTGCACAACAGAGGAACTGGACCCTTTGCATGGAGAAGTAGCTGTGTGAAGTAAGTGATAGCCTTTTGAGTCAGCAGACAGCTTCATCGAGAAATACAGGATATATTTGCAGAGATGTAAAAGTGCCAGTGTGTGGGCAGCCTCTTACCAGAGGCAGGTAATATGAGAGACCCGAGGGAATGGAAGAAGTGAAGGGCAACCTTGTTATGCTCCCAAGGTGGGGCTCATGTCATGACACACGATGTGAAAAGTAGGAATGATTAACTGTGGATGTTAAAAAGCAGGATTTAGGGTGAGAAAAGGGAATTGATTTCAGATTTAGTGTCTGAGGCACTTCACAGAATGGCTCTGGCAATTTGTTAGCCAGATCAACATATGATTTCTTACTTCGGAAATGTTCATCTCTGCTTGACACGCCAACACAGGGATGGATGTCAGTGGAGACAAGAAAAAGAACTGGTTTGCCTCATCTGGCCTCTTTTGCAAATGTCTTCACTTTCAGCAGTTTATAGCTTCCATCTTGTCCACGTAATTCAGAAACATCTCCAGACAAATCCTGACTTCAGAGGCCAAGCCACAAAATCCCTTGCCAGTAGTGACCCGGTATGCAGCAGAGTTGTGAACTGGTGGCCGGTCCTCTGCTGTTGCTATTGCCAGCAAAGGCACAGTGAGAGGCAGAGCTCTCCTTCCAGGCATCCTCTGAGCTCAGGGATAGGCATTTGAGGGATTTTGGCACACTCCCAGGTGATGGGGTCTTCATGCAAGCCAGCTGCCTGTATGTGCTGTGCAAAGCCAAACTCTGGGCAGCAGGACTGAAACGATTTCTTGGAAAGCGATGCGGACTTGCTACTTCCCTGGAGCTGCTATGACTGCAGTACAGCACCATGTGTGCTCTGATCAAATGACAATTACCCAGTTTCAAAGCAGAGGTCACGGTCATTAATGCCAGGGACCCTTTATGGCCACAAACAGTGCAGTAAATAACAAGATCCATCCAGCCCGCGAGTCCAGCACAAAAAACACAGTCCCAGGTTTGATCTTCAGGGAGCTCACCCTTACCTGGGGACTGTAGCAGCTCTTTCCCAGTCAAGCTGCTCTCCTGCTTGTACCACCCATGTGTTGGACTCATATGTCCTGTGGAGATAAAGTTGTGTGGGTTTATGAAGATCATACAGTTTGGATTTTATGAGTGCAGACATCTCCTGTCTCTCCAGCTGCAGGAGGGCAGGATACATGCTCTCTTCTCAGCTGGAAGCAGAGACCACCTGCTTGGCTCTTGTTGCAGCTGCTTGTGGACAGGCTGAGCAGGAGGAACATGCAAGGGCTTGCTGAGAGGATGGGGCAAGGGTTTGCACACTGGGACAGTGCTGCCCCACAGGCAGCCAGAGCCTTTGGCTGAAAACTGCAGGACAAACCCAGAGCAGGCAGGAAAACAATGGACAGGAAAATGATGAATCCATCCAGGTGTCTGTGCACATGAATGTATGTACATGTGAAGGGCTGAGGAAAGTGCAGAGCCAGAAATGCATAGAAGCAAACCCTCCAGGACAAGCAGGACAGATTATAGTGCCTTTGTTTGATTTACTCTAAAGGAGACCTTCCCATTAAGTCATGGGGGAAAGAAACATGTTATTACTGTTTTATGGTGATCAAGGTAAAAATTTGTTCATCTGCCACTCTTTTGATCCAGAAAGGCTGAGCTGGTATAGTGTGACACTGAGTTTTGACAGATGAAGAGAGGGAAAATGAGCAATGCATGAACACACTGTGCTAAGGAGCAGTCACACCTAGAAAGGACAAGGGAAGCATTCCTTTCTTTTCTGATAGTGGGAAGTGGGAAGCTCACTATAGACGGGCACAGACAGAGATGTCATTTGCAATCACCTTGCCCATGGATGACAACAACCATAAACAACTGGAAAAATATGTATTTCATTAGGCTTACACACAATTACTGTCTATTTTCCACACAATTACTGCTTATTTTCTTTTCTTTTCCACATTTGCATATTCATTCCAATTCCTTTCATACACAATTTAACAGATAGAAAAGAAACTCTCCCTCAGAATTCTTTCTTTTTACATAAGAAATCGTCAATAATAATCACCTTTTCCAAAGACAGCTTAAGCAGCAGAAAACTTGTGGAAGGGTATGGAATTTACTTTTTTTGTTGTTTGTTTGAGTCACAGTCTTATTTAATAAAAATTTTCTAGAGTATCAGTTTCCTAAAAATATGTTTTGGTTGTTACCTTGTGAGATTATTTCCCTCAACAGCCACCACTAAGGTGGGAAGGGGCAGACCCACAGCATCCCTAGTTTGGGCTGTTCCTGCAGGTCTCCAGGGATGGTGACCACAGGGTTGCTGGGAAGGTGCAGAGGACACTTGAGACTCCCATCTACTGCAGTGCTTGTGAGATACTTTACCAGAATACTTGATGACTTGACTCTTTCTGAATACTAGCCAAGACAATGCATCAGAAGGTGCATGGATTTTTACCATGCAGCTGTATTTTATGAATTAGGCTGTATTTTAGTCAGTTTTTTAACTAAAGTGCTGTTCAGAATCTGAAACCTTTTAAACCTTGGCTTGTTTGAGATGTTTTTTTTACATTTTTAATAATGAATTTGGTAAGAGAGATTTCCCTCAAACTTGAGCCTGATTATCCCCAATTACTTCTCCTACCCTGGACATTGCCCCTTCCATTTTCAGCTGGGCACCACTGTTTCCCATTTGGCTGCTTCTGATGGTACCACGTGAGCTGAATTAATTTACCCAAGCGCTATGATTTCAGAACAGAAAGTAGTATTGAGTTAATTTAGAGGCTGACTCAGCAGTTTTCTAGAGGATAACTTAATTTAGAGACAGGATCTGAATTCTCTGTCCCTGAGGTCTTGAAAAGTCACATCTCTCTCACAGGTGACTCACTGCACATCTCAGCCAAGCCCGAAGCCTGCCTGTCCAGGCATGTGGCATGGTGATCAGTGTCACATTTGGCTTCTGTGAAAGTGCAGCAGACTCAGTCGAAAATATTTCTGGGAGAAACTTACAAAAATGCTGAATTGCAGATAGTTGCTAACCTTGCCCTCAGGACAACTGACGTAAATTGCTGGTTTAGGACTTGTCTGTAGCAAAAATCCCACAATGAGGAAAAGAAACAAACTGTTTCTGTCCTGACGTTTGGTATGATTATTGCTGTGGTGCTCTACAACATGGCTCTCATTTTTCCTTATCCACTGGGTGCCACAAACTCTAAATCAAGTAACAGTATCTCTGATGTTTTGGTTATTATAGTACCAGACCAAAAGATTCATATTTTGCTCAACATAAAGTAGTTACAGCTTGTCTCTGGTGAGGAGAAAGTCACAAGTGGAATTTGGTGTCATTTAAACAATTTCTTTCTCCTTAAAACAAATCCTGTTCATTGTGGTGATTTAGTTCAACCTATCTCTTGTCCTTACCACCTGCTGCTCAGAGATGCCTAGTCAGCTTTTGGCTAGCAAAATAAACTTCTCTAGCAAGTCCCACCAGTGTTCTCATGCTATCAAGGCAAAAATAGAGACTCTCTATGAAGAAATTCAACTTCAGACATACCAGAAATTTGAGCCACCCCCTTCCAAACAACAAGTTCATTTTTACATTATATACTGAATATATATCTTTCATTTCCTCAAGGACACATATCTGTAAGATTTCCAAAGGCAAAAACCAAATACATATATACACCTTCAGGCTCATAGATATGTGAAATTGCAATGTACTAACTTGTCCTTGTCAGTTCTCTATAATGTGTATATGAGCTAATTTTGAAGCCTGCTCTCCTTGCAGTCAGTAATAAACTGTGCAGAAGTAGCTGAGTACACCCACAGTAATCACAAAATCTCCAAAGAGAAAATTCTTCAGTAGACATTATATATTTAAACCTTGGGAACCTCCATGCTTATGTACTCCACATTTTCAGAGATGTATATATACCTAAGAAGGGCCAGAAAGGTATCAAGTTTAAGGTTGAAAATGGAGTTATCAAATTTGGACTAGTCTTTTCCAATGCATCAACATCCAAATGCTTCCTGTTCGTCAACCCTTTTTCCTTCTTGTAGGGAATATGTGATAATTTCAAGAATGGAAGTAAACAGGAAAACTGAGACAAACCAGTGCATCAAATCTCTCCCAAATCTCTCACACATCCCCCCTTCTTACATTCCATGCATTGTGTTTTGAAATTGGCCAAGACTTGGTTTACTAATTAAAAGCTACACCTCTCTCCTAAATTGTGGTGAGCCATGGCATGGTGGTAAACCAGCTCTGTGTATAGAAAGTTCTTGAAACCATTACTGTGTTGGCATTGTTCATGCATTTTACAAGTATTAGGTCTGCAATGCAAGTTATGAGAGAAATCTTTTTCAGTTTGGAAAGTAATAAACATCTGGGGGAAAGGATGACCTTCTCACTGAGAACTAATGACAAAATAAACAAACAGCCTAAACCACATGGAAAAATAACATAGCTCCCTTGCATATGTGCTCTACGTTATGGGAAGTGTAAATGCATAAAAAATGATTGGTCGGGTATGAAACAAATACATGTGTGTGTGTGTGTCCCTCCCTTCCCTCCACATTAATACAACATTAAGATTGAAAATATGATCATGAAACATCAAGAGGGCAGTGGAATTATGTGCAATAAGCCACATGTGTTTCTAAATGAAAGATCTTGCCAAACAGTCTTGATTACATTTTATGATGGCGTTTTACTATTACTGGACAAAAGCAATGACGTAAAGGAAATATTCTGGGATTTTAGGGAAGCAAATGATAGGGTATCTCACACCAAAGAATAATAATCAAAACTGGCCTGGAAATGAACATTGTCAGATGGATTAAAAACTGGCTGGAAAGCTACAAACACAGAGCCGTGAAGCATAACAAGACATTTAGTGGAGAAGCCTTATGATTGTCTGGCCTTCAATTCATTTTGCAGAAAAGCAAGACAGGCTAACAGCCAAGATCGGTGGTAGCCAACCTGCAGGTCAGGGCAATGTACAGCCCAGAACAATGTCCCTGGCCTGCGGCCTGCTTTCTGCTGCCAGGTAGCCTCAAAGTCCTCCAGACACAGGCAGCGTGTGAGCACCACTGAGAACAAATGACTAATGCTAGCAGTTATTCAGAAAGAGGAACGAACAACAAACAGGGGTGGAACAAGGGAAAACAATTTGGTTTATGCCTGGGAAAATATTCCTTGCTGTAGGTAACTGTAGAAAGCCAAGGGGGAGAAGTGATATCGTTGCAAGAAAATTTTGAGGTCAGGCAAATGAAGAGTTCTTGGAGGTTTTTGGATACCACCATCCTTGTCATCCCTCATGCAGGGCAGCTAAGACACCAGTGACTTTTTATCAGCCACAATTGTTCTTCTGAGCTACACTTCAATTGTCATTTTTCATTTATTGCCATCCTGTGAAATTTTCTATGGCATTGTGGGAGTATTTTGCTCCAGTAACTCTATGGTCCCACTCATAAATAAGCATTACAACTTTACTGGTAAGCATCATATGAAAATGCTGACCACAGCTGATATAATGTTCCAGTTTACAGGGACTGTGTAAAATTACAGCGCTTTATGCAGAGAGCTGAGTGGGCTTGTGGGCCAAGAAAACTCCTGGTTCAGATTAATTCCCACTTGAGAACAGCAACAACTAGATAAAATGATACTCATTCCACATTGATCAATATATAGGCCAGAAAGAAAATAAGTTTTATAATGAAAATCCTTCCATAATGTCATTTAGATATTAATTTAGCAGCAGGGTATTATTATTCCCTAACATGGTATTCACTTTACTGACAGATTTTATGGTATTCAAAGCCATGAGTAAAAGAAGGAGCTCTCAGTGATGATTGTTAGCTTTTTGGTGTGACTCTCTGGAAGAGCAAATCATTTGTTATCCCCATTGCCATGCTCATAGCTCATTACCTAACGCTCTTATGACAATTACACTTCCATCCCTATATGCCCACTAGGCAATAAAGCAGCCAAAGCCACAGTCATGCTCACCTTATTTCCTGCAGTCTTTAAGACATGGAGCTTGAAGAAATACTTTTTTGGGTTGGGGTAGGCAGCAGCTGGAGGCAGAGCTGAAAACACTCATGCTCTTTGCTGAGTGCCATTAAGTCTATAGCGAGAAATGCAGGGTAGCCATCCCAGAGTAGAGGGGATGGATGCAAGGGGAGACAAGGATGGAGCATGCTGGTGTTGGCCAGGGCTGCCTAGTGGTGTGAAATACCACCAGCAGTGCTCTGTTTTCAAATCAGAGGGTTTGAAAGAGGAAGAGACAGGCAGCTGCAATATTATGGAGTATCTCTGTCAATTAGCAGGTTAATGAGTCTGCATCAATCTGCTGGACAGTGTGAGGAGCTGTGGTCTAAGGGACTGGGTTTTATGTCACAACTTAAAGAGCTGACATTACACCTTCAGGTCCAGACTTAGGAGGCACAGGGGCAGCTCCCATGCCCTGTGTGCCACCCCACCACTTCACAAAGCACCCTCCACATTTCCCAGCAAAGTCCTGCAAGGCTGTAGCACAGCTTTCCATCCGAGTGCTGGCCTCCTCCCTCTGGCCCAGCTCTGGGAAGGGGTGTTAAATGAAAGGCATTTTTTGGGGGGGGTACGGAGCCTTTCACACTGCTGGGGTGGTCTGGAGGGGCTGGAGGCAGATGGGAAGGAGCAGGGCTGTGGTGCCTTGGGACCCATGAGGTGGAGCAGCCAGGGCTCCAGAATTTGCAGTGTAAACTATCCATGAGGTGCCATGCGGGATTTTTATTATTCTGCCAATGGAAACTTCTGAAATAAAGAGAAAGGGAGAGCTCTTGCACTGATGTAATTCCAAGGGTTTCTACTGATAACACTGATGATTTGCAACCACATATCAACCTCCTTTCTGGCACCAGCTCCTTCTCAGACACAGTGCTACCCCAGAGGTTTCATTAACCAGATTGTAAACCCCTGTTAGAGAAATATGATTTACGAGCATCTGGAGTGTGAATGCAGAGGTGGAGGTTTCCTGGACTGTTTTTAATGGGTTTGCATTCAGGTGCAGGAGAAGGAAAGGTAAGCTAGGAACGGCCCGAAATGCTGATGAATTTGTGGGTAAAATAACCTTCCTCTAGCAGCTTTTTACTTTTCCTCACCAATCCAGTGAGATAACTGTAAAATTAGGGTATCCAAAGAAAATTGCAAAGCATTACATGAAGCACAAAGCCAGAATATATTGTAGAATAAGTGGATCATGTGACATCAGTGTCAGCTCAACCTTTTGAAACCAGCAGAATTGTTCTAGGGACATAAAAATAAAACACATAAAAACACGTGTCATTATGTCATACTGCAAAACACTGAAATCCTGCAAAACCTAGAGTGTAGATTTTTACACATTTTAATTTCAGTTCAATTGAAATGGATTTTTTCCTGCCTTGGTTACTGAAGTTGGCCTGGTAAGCACAAGATTTGGCTGAACCCCATAATTCACTCATTTTTCTTGACAGGCCTCTCAGGATCAACAGTTTCCACTGACCTGTAAGTCTTCGAGCCAAGAGCAAATCTCTTCAGTGCAGAAATTAATCTGTGAACCTTGAACAGCAGCAGAATCAAAATGATAGTCCTGTGATAACTACTTCAGATTTCTTTTTAACAAATGCTAGTACTCTCCTTGACAATAATTTTAAGCTGGTTTTTTTAAATTTATTTTTTATTTTCATGACCAAGTACGCATCCCCACAGGCAACTATGTTTTGACAACTGCAAATACATAAGATGTGAAGCTTGCCATGCTGCCCATGTTCCATGAAGATGGTCCAGGAGCATCTAACAGTGATTACCTATGCTACATGCTTTATTTCTCAGGAATGACATTAGCTTATATACCAGTTGCACTATAATAATTATAAGGTGTTTCTGTGTTGAAGTTGGGTACAAAATGTTGTAATGTGTGGCACTGCTGTATTGCTGATGCTGCCCAACCCTATGTCAGAGAGCTCCCTTGAGAGAAAACTCCCTATGAGGACTAGATCATCTAGGTGCAACATTTAAAAAAAGTCATGGGGGAAAAAAGCTATGCTCCTTTAAGAAAAATCATGGCTTTCAGTGATTTGAAAATGCAACACCCCTGACGCCTCTGTGTCCCCTCTCGCTGCATGTGGCATTTCTTGACGCAACAGCTCCACGGCGGCCAACTCTGAGCCTCTTCTTCCTCCCCATCTCCTTCCATCCCTTCCAGTCCTCTCTGCTGTTACTCTGGCCCAAATCCTCTGCATTCAAAGCAATGAACATTTTCACTCTTCCAGCTATCTGAAGGAACCTTTCTTCCAAAATGTGTCAACCATTTTTTCATATTTTGGTTTTCCTACTTTGATCTACAAAGTTTAATTTTTAACAAAATTTATGAAACAATCTTTTGTTTTGAAGGATCTGGCATTAATGACAGAGACATCGAAACCAAATGATCTTTAGGGTCTCTCCCAACCCAAACCATTCTATGATTACAGTAACCTTTTTTTTTTTTTCCTCAAGCTTGAATCCTAAAATAATTCAAGCCCACTATTGTGCTACAGCTTAGCTTTCCACCCAAATGTGTGGACCTCGGTAGCGATAACCTTTCTATTAATTTAAAAGCAATAGCCATTTAGCTTTGCTTGATAACCAGGGCCCATATCCTCCTGATTCAGGAGAAATGCTGGGTCACAGCTTTCATATTGAGAAATAAGTGTGATAGGAATATCTGCTGGAATCTCATCTAAACTTAAGCTATCCAAATATTTTAATAGTTTTGTGTATATTTTCTGAGTTCAACAGTTATAATGTCACTTAGGACATGTAAAATGAATGTATTTTACTTTGGTAAATGGCTTTCCATATCATGGAGAATAAAAAATATTTTTGTATAATATTAAGAATGGACCACCAACCTCCCTGTACCTCTCCCCACAGCTACACCTGTCTTCAGTTAATAAAAAAGCAGGGAAACATTTGGGTTGGAAGTGGGGTGTAAAGGGAAGAGAAACATGTGCACATCATCCTTACAAACAAAACATATCCTGCTTTGGAAATGATGATTTAGAAAGGAAATGTACCAAAACGGAAAGAATTCAGAAAACAAGATGGATCAGAGGATCAGGAATCATGGACTGCAAGGAAAGCTGAAGGATTTGGTATTGTTTAGTCTAGAAATAAGGGTTGTGGGGACATAGTGTCCAAATATGTAGAAGGTAGCTCTAAGGAGGAAAGAATAAACTCTGTTCATATCCCCTGGGGTTAGGACATGTTGTCATAGGCTTAACTGAGGAGGAGATGGTTTCATCATGGAAAACAGTTCCCAGCTGAGGTGACAATGAAGAGACAGGCTCACAAGGGAGGCTGCACATCCTCACCACCCCTCATTTCTAAGAACAAGTAACTGAGGAAAAACCGAGAGAAAGCTGCCTGATGATGATGTTAGGTGATCTTCTTAAGTCCTTCCTAAGTCTACTTCTTACAATTACTGTGTTGAAGTTGGGAGCAGCTTGGATACACTCCAAAACCATTGTTTTTTTCCTTAAAACACTAGGATGCCCTAAGTAGCTGTTGTGAGGCGGAGTGACTGTGGTAGGAGCCTGGCAGAGATTTTGAGCACTCCTCTGCCTTGCTCCTACTGGCCTCCCCTTTCTAGAAATTACACCCTCTTACACTGCAGTAGAAGTCAAACTCCATTTGGAGGTCGACAGCCCTCATTGTCCATATCAAACAGAAGATCCAGGAATTTCAGCCCTCACTGTATTTGGTTTGTGTGGCAAGGTTTTGGTATCGTGTGTGTGGAGGCTACAGGGGTGGCCTCAGCAAGAAGCTGAAGCTGCAGCTGAAGCTGCCAGAAGCTTCCCCTGTTTCCAACAGAACCAATGCCAGCTGGGTCCAAGACAGACCCTCCACTGGCCAAGGATGAGGCATCAGCAACAGAGAAGAGTAATGGAGTGGCTTTGTAAGCACTTAGCATGCAAGCAGGATCAACCCACCCCACTCATGTAACAGACCATTTAATCTCTAAAATGCTGGGGGTGCTGTTATGGCCAAGACAGGCAGGAGAGCCAAGACCCTGCTCAATGGAATGCAGTGAAGTCTGGGCTCCCACCTTGGTTTAAAGAGGATGAAGATATGTACATCAGGTTATACGGAGTTATTCAACAGTCTTTAAGAAAAACAGACCTGTTTCCTTTTGGATCCCAAGTGAGTGGGAGGATGTCTAGTTCATTTTTTATTCATCTGAATCACTTTTGAAAGCATCCTAGTCTTGCAGTGAAAAATTTTGCAGTGTGTTATGAAAGGACAACTAAAAATCTTGTCCATCATTTTTTTTTAATGTCTGTCATTCACAGCTTGACAGTCCCACGAGCTATTAGGAAAAGGGTGTCCCCTCTGGTGAATGGAAAATAGTAAATCCAGGGTGGGATCAGAAGTACAATACAATCCATCAGCATGTTAAAAACATGAACTAACAAAAAATACGGCCCTCAGGGTCCTTAAACACACTCACAGTAAAAACTGTCTGGGTTGTGAATTAGAGAGACAGAGAAAGTGATGCCTGAAATGGATACAGAGCAAGGAAGATAACGTGACAACGTTTATGGATGAGTGTATGTTACACTCAAAAGGGTCCCCTGTTCATGGGAGCTTCCTTTATGTTTCCTAAAGAGCCAATGTCAACAGTCCCCTTTCTGCTTGCAATAAATTTAAGTCCCATCAGCCATAAAACAAAGATGCCCTATTCTTAGTGCAACCTCAATAACTTCCCATTCTAGTTACTATAAACGTTTTCTGTTATGAATGTATAATTCTCACCGGTCCCTTGTATGCCAGCCTGACTCATGTTACCTAATTTATCACTCTGTGCCTCAAATCACTGAAGTGGGGATTTGGCTGTCTATGTGGCCAGTGCTTTGTGGAGCTCCAGGGAGTCTGTTGGCAACACCTGGCTGTAACACAAAAAATAGTGCAGGTTATTTATGATCTGTATGCTGATAACCATGTTTCTCAACTCTGATTTTGGGACAAGCATCTGAAAACACCCTCCCCCATTAAAGTTTAGGTGATAGAATATCTTTTCTCAAGAATATGTTGAATATGAAGAGAAACAAACCCTGATGCTGAGTATCACTGTGGGTGCTGAGGACCGTGGGTTCTCCAGGACTCGGGTAGTGTAATGGATACATTGAGAATCAATAAGGCTCAAGCTCATACTGAAGAGATGTGCATTATGCCCATATTTGAACACTTAGTAGATGTTTCCTAAGGTCAGTCTCCTTTGTCTTAATGGTACCTACCTTTTGTACTCAGGATTAAGCTGCAGTTTCTGTCCTGTGTGTTCCCACCACTACCCACCTACCTGAGAGCAAAGTTAAATGGTTCCAGGCACAAGTGCTCAGATTAAATTTGGAAATGTTGCACACAAAGGGAAGAGATTAGGCCTTATCTTAAATGAAATGCTATCCTTTCATGTCTAATACTTAGCTCCTCTGTGAGGTCCTTCTGGATGAATATCCCGTTACTGACTTTCAACTTTGCTTTGTAATTTGCAATTGAAAAACTGAACTCTGGACAAGGACAGTAAGAAAATCTTCAGTGCAGAGAAACCAAAAATAAACAATCTTACGAGCGTATTAGTGTGAACGAAAGAAATAAGGCATAAAAAATGAGAAGGAAGATATAGGAAAAACAGGGAAAATGGGCATGGTAGTAAAATTCAAATGCCACTTTCTTCTGGGAGGTGTTGATATTGGTCTATATACACATTGAGATACTTATGCCAGCCAAATTTGCTCACAAGCATAGTACTGGTTTAACTACACTGATTAAAAAAATCAAACAATTAAATCAGAGCAATGTTTGCATGCAGGAAGCATGCAGCCCTTCAAAGGCAGACTTCCCTTTGATGTGCTGGACTGAATTTCACAGAGCATAAGGCTGAAGGGGATATTAAGAATTGGTAGAATCATTGGCTGGTTCATCCATAAGGCTGGAACATGAGTCTTCTCTCATATCTGGGCATTAGGTGTAGTAGCCATGGGAGGATGGCCCTAGGTGGCCACAGTGGTGATCCCATGTGGACACCCAGCGCTCAGACTCTCCCTGTGCCTGTTTCTACAGCTGAGTTACCAGCTGGGTTCCCCATTCAGTGTGCACACTCCTCCCTGCTGCTGGAAACACGCCACGCACTGCAAACCTGGACTCCACAATCACATGGGATCACCTGTATTTCTGGGGTAGGGAGAGAGGGTAGGTCTCTGTTTATTTGACAAGTTTTGGCAGAACAGCCCAAGTGAGGTGTTTCCCAGCCCTTAAGGAGCCTCTGAGGCACAGCATCTGGCACAAAAGGCCCTGTAAACTTTATTGTTTGGGAAGGGACAGAATGGGGTGCTTCCTGTTAACGTGATCCTATCTGCACAAAACATTAATAACTGCTGTGGCCTGAATCCCAGGGCGTTCATGAATTCCACTTAGCAGCTACTCACATAGCATTTAGCAGTTTTATTAGCAGTTTGCTATCAAAACAGAAAAGCAGGACTTGGTACCTGGGCCACCTTCTACCCAAACCCTTTGAAACCAGAGCACAGAGGATGCTCTCAGCTTACCACAACCTTTTGGGAAAGGAGCAGCAGTAAACACCATGAAGATGAGCAATGAAAGATTCACACTGTCGGGTAAATACCTGCCTCTAAGTGCTCCTGTGCTGAGTTCCAGCATCCATTCCATTCATCCTGTTTCCTTCTCCGAGCTCTCATTTCAGCTCAGCTTTTCTCCATCTGAGTAGCTCCAATCTGTTCAGGATGTGGTCCTATTTTTAGCTGTTCACAATGCACGAGCAGCACAAGATTCTAGGTACTAGGATATTAAAACAAAAAGTCATTGCATGAGATCTCATTGAAATACAACTGCCCCTGGAGTTTCCAATTCAGATCAACTTCATGTCTTTAATTGCATGGGGCACTTGTGAGATTCATAAAATTAGTGTTCAGGCAACTGTGCCCTTTTGGGGCAGATTTGATACAACTATGGGTTTTTAGTGGAGGTTAAGTACTGTTCATTCATTTATAGCCTCACATAGTTCCTCAGATATCATAATTTTCTTGGAAGGGAATGTCTACTAGTGTTAATGTGCTTGGAAAGCACATAAAACCCAGAGGAAGCAGCAGCCTGTGTATCTTGCATTTGCTAGCAGTTCACTGTGGGTTTCTCTGATGTGGCAGATTTACAGGGGTCATATTTCCACCTGGATGGGTTTGCCCATGAATAATTCTCCCACCTTGTGTACAAACATGATTTTTCTACAACACCCATATATTTTTCTGTCCCAATTCTCCCGCTGTCTCTCTGGTATTTTTCTTCACACCACACCGTGGTCAAGGCAACAGAAAGAAAATCTTGCTATGAACGTGCATGTTATTTCCTGAGCCTTCTATATCTTTTTTGAGGGGGATAGACCTCAAGTAGGATTTTAGCTGGTGGTGATCATGGTGCAGTTTAAGGATGATTCAGTGCAATTATACACCTTGCCTTTTCATTGTCCAGGCCAACATAGGCCAGAAATACCCAGGCTGATGTTAAAACCCTGATAACATGAGAAGCAGCACCGAGTAGGTGCCCCACAGCCTGGGCAATGTCACAGTGTGCCTGCTTTGTGCTGTGGGGTGGCAGGGACTGGAGTGGCTTAGGCAGCAACAGCCCTATGCTCATGCCTAGCCTCACACCGGCCCATGTGGGATTTTCTTCATCCTTGGACAAACACTGAGGGAGAGCTGGTGATTTTCCCACTGGGAATCTCTGCACAGAGGCAGGTTAACCATCAGGCAGAGGCAGTTCTGGGAATTCTGCACAGGCTGCAGTCCCATCCTGTCCCCAGCCTTGATCATGCCCCCCATTTTCAAAGTTCTCTCAAAATCCAAATGAAAACCAACAAAGCTCTGATTTGTGAGAAAGAAACTGTCGGTTAAACTCTGAACAGTCTTTTGGGAAAACCTATTTTTCCTGTTCCCCATTTCTGACAGTTCAGAGCGGGTTCATTTATATTTACCCTTTGAGATTAATCACAGTAAGGCATGAGAACCACTTGCTGCTCGTGTCACACCAGGCAAGGTGCTCCAGGCTGCCCGTAGATTGCTACTGTACTCTGCATGCTTCCTCCTGGTCATTTCTGCACCAGCAAGAGGAAGGGAGGCTTGGAAAACCCTGCTCCCTCCCAGTCACTCCTGCCAGTTCACACCTCCTGCACTAAACTTCCTGCCCACTTCTCTGGCAGAGGAGGTTAAGGAAAGGTATGGAAACGTTGGCTCCAGAGAAGAATTGAAGCTAACAAAAACATGTTGGCTGTGTGTTTGCACATGTAAACATATTTGTGCTTCAAAGAGAAGAAAACTTCTCCAGCTTGGTCACAAAACAGCAAAATTTTGATCTATTTGCCTCTGTGAGTAGGTGAAAGAGTCAGTATTCAACGAAGAGTGTAGGAAATGCCCTCATGGTAGTAGATAAAAAAAATATCTCTATGCACGTGCAAGCATTTTGGAAAGCTTATGCAACATTTCCTTTTCAAATAAACAGATACATACAGCCCTGTTTCCAAAATGTCACCGAGAATATCACTTGCAAATGTTTTTGGAAAGGAGGTTGCCAAATTGCTAAATATATTCCGTGCTTTGAATAGGCACTTTGTACCGTTTCCTTTCTACCCTGATAAATCTTTTCTTAGCCCTCCCACAGAAACTCAAAGACCTGCCTGGGGATGGCATCCCGCTGGGATGGGTGCTTGTCCCCATGTTACAGAGCTGGACCCTGCCTGCTCCCCCCTTGCTGCCAACCCCTGGCAGGAATGGCATGGTGGAAGAGGATGAAGGAGGAGAAACAGGACCATGACCAAAAGGATGGGAGTGGAAGGACTGGAGAAGCTGTGAGAGCACCAGCACAAAGTCTGCACTGCGTATGGGGACGGGCGCTCACAGCTGGCCTGACGCTGGCCTGCGCCAAGGCCCAGAGGTGCAGAAGTTAGCTGACATCATGGTTTTCAGAGACTCATGCTTTAAAAATTCAGAAGGCTTTTTATACACTATTTTGCCTCAGTGATGAAGGGCCATCTGTCTGTAAATCAGTACAGATACCAAGAATGCATCATTTCAAGGTTTTTACACCTCAGCTGAAGGACCTTACACATGCAACAAAGAGGAAATGGTGCAACTTGTGACACATTAACACACACACTGCACACAAACCTCTGCCCTAACCATCCACTGCTTTCCCAAAGATATCAAGGGCAGCCTGCTGGGCTTTCTGAAATCAGACAGTGTCATCCAAGAGCTACTTCCTGGTGGTCACAGATATCTATGATTTTCTTTTTATTGGTCAGTCACACAGCAGGGAGAAAAAGTCAGGTCAGATCCACAAAACCCCAGTGCTTCTGAGGAGGCAGAACTCATACTGCATTCCAGACTTAAATATTTCATCTTTCCTTCCTTACATGATTCCGCTGACTTGCAAAAATGAGGGTACAAGGATGCCCACATCAATCTCAACAAAGAGATCACTGAAGCACTATTACATGGACATGCTGAGCCTAAATAATGCATCCAGGGTAGCTACTTAACATGGAACCAAATTCAACATTTACTACTATTTTAGTCATATATGGCAGGAGCCACCGCCACCAAGCTGCAGAAGCAGCACACCCATTTGTGCCTCCAGGAGAACCAGCTTGGGTTCTCCAGATGTCAACTAATCTTGTTATAGCTAAATCTATTCCCAATCCAATTCACCACAGGGATGTAAAAACTCTTCTTGCAGAAGGAAACCGGTGGTCTTCAAAAGCTGCATATGAGATGGCAGGGTCTCCCTCTTTCTGCTTTTTCTTTTGTGATCAACGTGGGAGAAAAGGCATGTGAAGAGTCTGTAACAGCCAGAAAGGCTGGAGATAAAAACATCCCTCACAAAGTGTAGGAAGGGTTAGAAAGAACCTGCTGGGTGATCAGGAGTAGCCCCTCACTGTTGAAGACACGACGTTTAATGGGGGTATACAATAATGTACCAACACGACAGCTGTATCAAACCACCACCATTCAGAGTGCTACAGCTTCTGCTCCTGGCTGGCAGGGATCCTCCAGAACCTCCTCCTCTTAGGATCAGTACGATCAGTACGCTTTCTTCCCTTCTCCAGCTGAGATTTATTTATAGCCTACTTACAACCATTTGTTCTTGAGCCAACACCATCCATTAGTGGAACTAGTGGTTCCTCCTCCTTATTGCTCACGGCTTTCTGGAGCACGATGGCATCCCCCTGGCCTCCCCCAGCGCACTGGGAGCCTGTGGTGCCATGCTGGCTTCTCCTCTGCACCAGGGACCCGCACACCTGCACCCAACCCCCGGCTTGCTCCTCAGACGGGGACCCTCCCGCGGGAGGGCTCTGGGGAGAGCCATGCCTGGTGCTAACCGGCAGGGACATATGTGGGACCGCACTTCTGGCACAGTGCAACCCCCGCCCCGCTCCCCACAGCAGCTCCCCGCTGCTCCGGCCCCGCAGCACCCACCGCAGCGCTCTGTCCCTACAACACCGGCGCCAGGGCTGGGACCCTGCGGCACGCAGCCCGGCCCGGCGAGCGCCCAGCCCGCCCTGCAGCGCCCTGCCCCTGTCACACCCATTCCAT